>JANHGO010003730.1:0-26442 GCA_024606505.1 Aquila spilogaster | reverse complement strand
TCAAGGCCAGGCTGGACGGGGCTTTGAGCAACCTGGTCTAGTGGAAGGTGTCCCTGCCCATGGCAGGGGGGTTGGAATTAGATGATCTTTAGGGTCCCTTCCAACCCAAACTATTCTGTGATTCTATGATTCAGAGAGAGAAAAGGCAAGTCGTTCCCATAAAGTCTTTGCAAACTGAGTTTTCACAAACAAGAGTGGAAGAAAACTAGACTGTTGTCTTATCCGACACCAAGGTTGACTCAAGGCACAGAACAAGATACGTTTTCATCTACATTAGAAATAGAGACAGCACCAGCAATCTTAAATAAGGAAACACTGGTGCCAAGCTAAGAAGAGGGTTAGATGGAAAAAAAGTACCTTTGTTCATCCCATGGAAAAAGGGTGCAAGGCCCAGGCTCATTCTTGCTATTGGAGATCCAGTTCCTTCCCACCTCTGAGTCTGCTGATAGCCCAGGTGGCAGCTCTGGTGTGGTTGTTGGGCTCTTTGCAATAGGCAGGGTTACACAAAAGCATAAGTATGTCCTAGAAGACCAAGGCTTTTCTACTGCCATTCATGTCTCGGAAATCTCATGTTGGGATTGCACTGCTTGCATATTTGTATATGTTTGTGGCCAAGAAGAGGAAACCCAGATAGGTAAAGAGATAACAGCAAGACAAGTTTACTACTTGGAGGCATGGGGCCAGGCAAGTGCGCTGTTGTTTACAGGGAGAGCTTACAACATTTGTGTGCTTACAGGCTGCAGACAGACATTACACTTAACATCAGAAAAAGCCTTTAATTTTTAAGACTTCCACAGAGCTAAGAGGAAGGCAAGTTTTCCCTTTAAAAACTGACAATGAAAACTAAAATTTTGATAAATTAAAATAGAAGTTGACATTCTCGTTCTGAATCCACTGAAAAAAACCTTCAAACCCTCACTCAGCACTGTGATGTGATTTAATAGCACTATTTATATCACTTATTAAATAGTTCTAATAGTGTAAAAAGGAGAGATGAAGAGATAAGTTAGAAAACATGATCATATCTTACTTCATTTTGAAATAGAAATGTAATGAGTAAGGTTCATTGATTGCCAGGTTAATCATAGCGCGTTGAAAGTGGGACCCAAGGATCCACATTAGAAGTCATGACTGTTACAGCAGATGTAGCTGTTATGATGGTTGTCATGACTGAGACAAAAATTCAATTGCTTTTATGCTAGAACGTGTGTTTTGAGCCAATGGGTGGTAGTTTTGCAAAAACTTGTAGCCTTTTGTATTGTAGCCAATACAAAATTTAGAACTCTGGGTCCTGGGTTTAGAAATCCTACGCCAGGGAGCTGCATCATGAACCCAACAGGACCCGCTGCCTGCCTCGCCATCACCTTAGGCTGCAGACTATTTCTAACGCTGAGTAGGAGTCTCACTAGGTTTCTGCCAACATAAACACAGCCACCATGCTCCGAGGCATACAGCCTGCTGTGGATTCACTGAGTGCTAAGTCAATGAAAGTGACCTTTGAAGCAAAAAGATAGCAGGAAATCCCTGAATCTTGCATGACTGGAAGCTGGGGGGTATGCCAAGAATTGCATGCTGGCTGTTCTTAGTCATATGCCAGTGCATCTACTATGAGCTACTGTTAGAGACAGAATACGGGGCAAGATCACACCAAGATCAATCACAAAGTTCTTGGAAAAAAAATCCTGAAAAATCATAGTCAACCTTCATTATAGTCCTTACAGCAGAAAAAAAAACCCCAACTCTTTTGCGCACATATCTCATGACTTCCAAGCACTAAGACCAGCACCAATGGCCGCTATGGCCATTCTTGTGTTTTTATGCAAAATGACGTCATCCTCCTTGCAGTGCGTCTGAGGAAAGACTGCAGCTGGAGGTACAAGGCTTCTTAAGAGCATGGCATAAGCAGGAGATGCAACCTTATTAGTGCTGACCCACAGATGTAGCCTTGAGCTACCCTCTGACAAACAAGGAACGGAGCCACACCACCTGCCTTCCGCACAAACAGATCTTCTCCAGCTACATCTTTCTAAACCAGCTGTGGTAAATCTGGCTTAGGTGGAAAGTACAGACAGAGAGCCTATGGCAGAGGGCTTATCAACATCTAACTGCATTATCCCAAAGGACTTGAAGGCAAGGTAATAAAAGCCCATTACCACAGTGATCCCGTAGCAGAACATCTGGAGCTCAATCATTCCTCAGTAGCAGAAAATCAAGCTAATAAAACCTAAATATTGTTCTTCAAATATCACCCAGTGGCTAAAAGCAGATCACAGGAGCTGGCTGATAAGCTCATCCCACATCAAGCCAGGATAACGGGCAGCCGGGTGGCTCTTCCCATTACCATCACTTTTCCTTTCTGGATGGTGTCAGAGTCCCTCTGGCCATGGTAACTGGGGTAGACAGGCAAGGAGAATATCCACCTTGTATTCCCATGAAGGCTGGCGTCAGTCTATACCATCAGCCCTGCCAGGGCACTGGTGATGCTGTGCAGGTCTCCTAACAGACACGTAGATGCTGAGGAGGGACTTTAGGTGTTAGCAGTATTATGCCAGGGCTTTGTGGAGGCCAGTGGTGCCTAAAGACTTAAGTCTAGTCTTTCAGGATCAATTAGCCAAGTTAACTACAGCATCTGAAGAAATAATATGAGGGCATCTGTACTGGTGATTTTGTTTCCAAAAGGTGCTGGCGAATTTGTGATCCACGGCCCTGGAGAACTGCTGAAACAGAGGCAGCTTGTTTTCAAACAGACTCTGCTTGTTGGAGAGCACATGGGACCTGACTTGCTATGTTTGTGGGTAAAAGTACTGGGAAGGGATTAGGCAAAGAGGAAAAACAAACTCAGCAGAGCTAATTTCCTTCTTTTCCCATTTTGAGAAACTGAGTGCTTGATCTCTTGATATCTTCTGTGCTCTGCCATATGGCACAGGCTGATAGAACGCTTCTGTTACCCTGGTCACCCTGTTAATAAGCACTGATGGGAAAAGAAAGGGGAGTGAAGTTATGACAGCTTAATGAGGCTTCTGCGACACGGTTACTGTAGCTGCTGGGCCGAAGCCCTTCAGAGCCCAGAGAACATGCCCCAGCACAACGCATCTCCCATGGAGTTTTGATTTCAACCTTAATTTGTTCATACAGGCAAGCCCCAGAAATTCTGCGGGTTACTGCAATTATGATCCTTGGACACTCTGGGTAAATATTTATTCCAGCCTACAAAAATGTACCAGTTCAAGAATAAGACTGACTTGCCCTTTGCTGTGGTAACTGAGGAGAGGGAGAACTGAAGCAGTGTATTTTCCCATACAAAGCATATTACTCATTGTGAGAAAACAGCAATTTGTCAGCCTGCTTCATTCAGTCATAGGCTAGGCTCAATGGGCCAAATTCTGCATGTAGTTGCCTCCCAAGAGGAGCAAAATGCATAGCTTGGAGCTCTTTTTAACAAGAGCTCAGTCATTTCATGTGTTTTAGGTGAAAGAGTAATGAATGGAGGTTTAGGCAGCAGGAAAATGCAGAAATTTATCCAGCTGTTTCAGAAAGGGCTTTTCTTTCTAAAATTGCCCAGAAGTCACACTTTATTTCAGAATACTGGAAGTGCTAACTCTGAAGCCTCTGACACACTCCTTGTTTCATTACTAGGTGGCTATTATGAGACCAGAAGCCCTTTCTGCCGACTGTAGGGGTCTCCAGCTATAGAAATTTCACATCTGTTTGATATTATTATTCCATTAGAAGACTAAATCTTCACTCCCCTGGCTTTCTTGTGGGCTCTGACACATTCCACTTTGGTGACAAATGTCCCTTGAGCCAGCAGTGATTTGACAGGGTGGGAGGTACTCCTGCAGAAGAACTGACAAATGGTTTCCATGAGAAGCTGAAGTACCCTCAGGAAGCAGACAGAATTTCTGCATGAACATCAAGCTGAAAAGGAAACCCCCAAATTGCAAGAGACTTGTGGCAACCCAAAAGGTTCCTCCCCAAATAACTGAATTTGCATGTGACATTATAGACTTGCATAAGAAACCACAGCAGACCGAAGATCGCAGCACTTCATACTCACAGGTTTCCTCACACATGGAAGCAGCCTACAATAACACAGCATTTTCTTGACCTTCTGAACAGTTTCTGCTTCCTTTCGTAACAGAAGCAAGAGCTCCTACTGGGTTGCATCCAGTCATTCCAGTGGAAATTTGAGACCAAATGAATCTGTTTCATATATGTTTGCCAAACCCAGGCTGATAGCAGGATTATTCACCAGCCCAGAGCTCACAGAGGATCACACTCCAACAATGCTTTAAAGTATGCTGGTGGTCAGGATGATAATATAGGGTAATGGCTCCTTTCACTCAAGGACCTCCAAATACTTTACAGATGTGAATGGAGAAGTGCAAAGTGGAATTTCCCAGCCCCACTTTGCAGAGAACATTTTGGGGGCTTACTGCATTCAAGCAATTCATCTGGGCTAAGAGAAATAGAAAGGCTGGGACAGGGGCCCCAGGAACTTGATTCCCAGTACTTGGATGAAAGCATTAGACATGACATCACCTCCTCCCAAGATAAAAGTTCATTGTTTCATGGCTGAGTGTCTTCTCCCTGCAATGTGGAGATTAGCTCATGTAAACTAAACACAGGAAAATAACAGCGAATCCTTCCTTTCCAGCAGCAAGCACAGAAGAGGCAAATTGTTTTTCTGGCCCTGTCACTGACATTGCAGGAGTAGTAGGTGCAATGAGCTTTACATTTAACACCATAAGCATAAATCTCAGAGCCAAATTTGTGATGGCTGAGACCATCATCTGGGTTCTCATTCTATTGTTCCCATTCTATCATCAACACCAACACTCCAATACCCCTGTGGTCTCCTGGCCAGAAGGAAGTGGGACAGTTTCCTTGAAGGATTAATTAGTGACTAAAATCAAAACAAAAGAAAAACCCACAAATCAACCCTGACAGCTCTTAAATCTTTTCTACTTGTACAGCCTCTTGTGATTTCCTAGCTGTGTTTTACAAGCTTTCTAGCCTCCAAAATGTCTTCCCCCTAGATAACCCACAAGTGTCTAACATAATACTACACTGTTATCAACTGACATTTCAGTCAAGCTTTCTTATCAAATATAAAGAAGGACAAACCAGAGCACAAACAGAAAATTCTCTTCTCTGCAGTCACCCTTAGGTATTTTTAATCCAACAGGCAAGGCAGTGTTATTGTGTTCATATTCACAGATATAGGGGCTATAGGACTGGCTGATAGCAAGTATCTTTACACAGCGAGTGGGCAATCACAGCTGGGTGGGTTGATGTACTGGCCGGCCGTCATACAGGACATGTCTACACCATGATGCTGAACAGCAAAGGAGAGACTCCTGTCCTAACAGCAGCATTGCATATACACGGAGTGCAGCACAACACTGCACAGAGCCACCGCATCAACAGATGCTGAAATTCTCCATGACGCACTCACCCCTCTCAAAACTTGGTTCATCAGCTGTGACTGAATGGTCCTCAGCATTTCAGCCCCTATTTCCTACATCCCTCCACCCACAGCCAGCTGGGCAGTCAGGCCATACGTAAAGATATGCTCCTCAGTGGGCAGGTAGGTGTTGTCATTAGGCACTGGACATGATGCCTCCCACCTGAAGGCAGACAGGATGAACGGCGAGCTGATGACACACGTACCACCCACTCCCTTCCATTTATGCAGGAACACACACACACACATACAGCCGGCTGGAGACACAGAAAGAGGGACGATCAAACATTGCTCCTTCAGCTGTGAAGAAAAGACCCTACAACATACAGACGGGCAGCAGCCTATTAATCAGGCACAGACCGCAGCTCTCTTCCACTCCTTATCAAAATCATCTGCTGCTTTAGGAAAGGCAGAAAAAGCTGCTTAGGAGCTTGGGGCTTTCCAAATATTATTATTTTTTTTCCTTAACAGTTGTTGTCACTTTCCTTCTTATGGTAACCTCTCCAGATAGTCAAGGAGATTTTAATATATTTTCTTTTTTTTAGAAAGAGGAACTCAATGCAGTGCAAGAGATGCACATACAGCGCTGAGGTTGTGTTTCTGCTCTTCCCATATCAAACTCCCTGGTACATCAGAGACCTTCTATCCCAGCTAGTAAGTAAGAATGGAAATATGCACTTTGTCTGTCCCACCGTTAAAAAGACAATGCTTATAAGCCTGACCTTCTCACTTTGCACTTAAAGCCAGCAGGGAAGCTCCTATTTTTAACAAAGCGATAGACAGGCAGTCTGCAGACTCACACGGACATCAGCATTTAACACACCATTTCCATTTAGATGATTTCCTTCACAATGGTGAAAGCTAGAAACTTCCTTTACAAAATGTAAACAAACCAAAGTTTAGATTCTGCCTATGCTGAATGAGGCTCATAAACGCATGATGGAGGCCAGATACAGCCCACAGGGCATACGTTTGACACCTCTGGTCTATATGGACAGGAAATGGTTATAAATAGTCAGTCCCATTTCAGTTCTCTGAAGACAAATATTTTTGACACAGAGTGCTCAAGTACAAAGAGTCATTTGTAGACCACCCAGGAGACTTGCATTTAAATGACCTTTCTTTGCTTGGACGATCAATTATACTAACGTTTATTTCATGAGTTGCAACATTTGTTCTTAAATGGAAGCAGCCCAGAGGAGCCATGTATATAATCCCACTTACTTGTTGGTAACTGCCTGCATAAACTCATCAATCAGTTCGTCGTATTGTTTCCCACGAACTCTCTTGTGTTTCAGTCCAATATAGAGTGGATCACTCAGGAGAGCCTAGGACACAAAGCAATTCTGTTGACATCTTCTCTTCCATGGATGGACAGAGATTTATGTCCCAGCCTACCCAAAAAGTTTGTCTGTTGTGGTCATATTAATTTTACTCACTATGCAGTGAAGGCCAGCTCACACAGCTCTTCCCGAGCAGAAAGTGTTTCAATAAGAAGCTATGGACTATATTTTTGTGTAAATAAAGTTGGAGGGATGTAATGCTTCTTGACTACTGTAGGAAGTGGAGCTCTGCATCCCCAGAACAGCTCTACCAAAGGCTCCCTGCCAAGGTGCCTCACTCCTAGTGAATAAAACTGACCTTGCGTGTGGAGTGTTTACTGTTCATTCAGTTCTTAATTTTGCACTGAGGTTACCAGGAAAGCTGTTGACCATTGCTTTGAGCAATGAAGATTGCCTGAAGTAGCTTGAAATGACATGTGTCATATAAGCTTTTAGGTGACAGCCCAGAGTTGACCAGAACTAGTGATGAGATGCCAAAATGTTCCCAAACCCTGCACCTACCTAGCATTTGCCTCAGTTATCTCCAGGTGTCAAGGCAAGGTGTTTTCATACAACAGATTATTTTTTGACTCCTCTAGGAATATAAAAACAGGCCATTCCTCCAACCAATCCAGCAGGTGTTAAGTCAAGACCCCTAAGCCACCTAAAAAGGACTGAGTCAGCATGGAAATAGCATATATTTTGGGAAAAATTACAGGACAAACAGTGGCAGGAGACAGGTGGGCCAACACCTCTGTGAATCACTGCAAAGCAGCTCTACTTCCCTTCCAGTTTCAGGAACTGAATCATCCCCACGAGAAGGGGACAAGCCATCTCAAACCTATTGTCCTGCAGCCATAGGGGCCCTAAATATTGGCAGGCATGCTAAAATTAGATCTGTTTTTACAGCCACAGCTGTTTTCCCTTAGAAGGAAAGATGAAAGAGGTTTTCCTCTGAGTTTGATACATTAACTCTTCAGGGCCATGAAACAGAAAGCAGACCCATTTGCATTACTTCACTGATTGCTCCTCTAGCACCATGGCTCTGGGGCTGGTTCATGGAGTATACAATTCTCCCATAGGCAAGCTGAGAAATGCCAAGCTCTGAAAAAAGACCAATTTGCTGAAAGAATATACAAAGTATTATGGACTGTCAGAAAGACAAGCTGGGAATTGATGCTAAAAATATAGTATGACTGCTGTATTTACTCCACTCTACCTGAGGTGCCTGTGTTAGCAACACAGTCACCTTAGGCTCTCCATATATTAACCGGCAGAGATGAACAGGATGAATGCCTACAGGAGGTGTCTTTCTGCATTGATAAGAGTTTAGTCGTGGGGCAGGATGCTTGTAGGATGTGCTTAGGATTGGGTTAAGCTGGGTTTATGCACATGAGAAAGCCATTAAATAAATAAAAAAATTATTGATATTGTAAAGAAATATATTGTTTATATGGCTTGAAAACAGGAAGTTCTATAGCTTAATCCCAGCTGTGGAAACTAGCTTCACAGAGTCGCTCCTGGACACATAAGCTACACTTGATCTTGGGCAGAACAAAAGTCCCCAAGACTGACTCTGGGAGTCCCTTTCTCCGACACCATCTGACCCTTGGAGATGCCTAAAAATCATTGGTGCCACTTTGGACTTTAGAGTCCCCCTGGATGCTCAGTTAGAAAGAGATGGTCATGCATGGTCAGAAGCTTCCCATGGGAAGGGAAGCACTTAGACGCAGGTCCCTCTGGAGGGGGAGCTCCAGCTGGGGCCTCAAAGCATGCTGACACTTGGTGGTGTGCAGACCAGCACGGAGGAGAAGGAAGAGATGAAGGAGCCAAAGTCAAGTACAATGCTCTGTTGACTGGAAACTCCACAAAGTGAGAGACTGAAACTTAATTCCTGCTTTAGCCTCAGAGGGCCTGAAGTCAGAGATCCCACTTTTCAGGAAAGACTGTGGATCAGGCTGAGATGAGCACACCCTGTATTCCACAAGTCCATGACAGGCCACTATGCTAAAAGGATAAAATAATCCTGGGACTAGAGACCAAAGAGTTAATTGGGAATCTCATCCCAGATGTCATCTGTGGCCACTGATTTTGTTTTCTTTCATTCTTTTCAAGTGTCCAGTGTGAGACACTTGGGTCTGGAGCGAAAGAGCTGCAGAAAATCTAGCTTTCCAGTGAGCATAGGCGTGTCTGAAAACGTCGGCACTCGTTTGCCTTCATACACAAACTCAAAGCTCTTATACCCCGGATTTGTTATTTCTCTCAAGAAACGTGTGTTTGGTTTACTTGGGGTCAAGTGAGGCACGAGTACATTTTACAAAAATGGACAAACCCAGGCCCTCACAGATAACTATAGGATATTCATTTTAAAAAAGACCTCCTCACAGATGTCCATTCTGGCATTGCTAAAATGTTGCACTTCGGCCTTTCTGAGCCAGAGTCATAAGGCAAAAATCTGCAAACAGATGCAGTCCTCTTGTCTGGTTATCGTGTGCAGTAAAGTGTGCAATCTGACAAAACACTGAAATTAATCATTCCCAAAACAACCACCAGGGATTCTCCATTTTCTGGAATACAGTCACCTCTACGCAGACACGAGTATCTGCCTGTTTTCTCACAATTACCAGAGGAAGAATAAATCTAGGACTTCCTGTACAAAATCTTTCAACTCACCTTGTCATCCTGAAAGTTCAAGCTGACCCTTCAGCTCCAACTGGCAACACTGAGTCTTCTCACCAGGGGACCATGAGGCTATTTAGTGTTTATTTTAATGCACCATAAGAGCAACAGTTCCTTGAGCATCAAACAGGAATGAAACCTGCCTACATCCCTGCAGTGCTGGTCTAGCCATCGTCTCATCTTGGATGTCTCTGGCTTTCCCTCCACATTTAGGGAACTGGCTCAGATACGCATTAATCTCAATCCCTTCTCCCCTCTGACAGATTTATGAAAAAAGTAAGTCTTACCTCGTTGTCTGTGCCAACGTCCAGCAGGACAGGGAGACACTGTTGCGGGTGAACTCCACCACAAGCTGTGTACAAAGCAAGCTTCCCCACCGGGATACCCATGCCGTAACTTCCTAGATCTCCTAAACCGAGAATCCTCTCTCCATCCGTCACCACGATAGCCTAGGAGGATCAAAAGAGACTGTTGTATGGTGTTGCCAAGGCAATAGAAGCAAAAGCAGCTCCACTGCCTTCACGCCGATGCCATTTTGCAGTTGCATTGTGCAATGGATATTTGCTCCTTCTACATGATCCCATGTTAATTAGCTGTTAGTGATAAAGGGCTCTTCATTTTGGATAGTAGAGACAGTGTGGCTGATGGGTAGCTGCTTGCAGTGTGGGAGAGGAGCAGCGCTGCTTGCCAACACTTCAATTCACTTGTAGAAGAGCCCAACCACCACAGCTCTTTGTGCATCCTCAGCTGTATAACCAGAAGCTGTGCAAAAGAGATGTGGCCTTGATTTTTCCTTTCTTTTTTTCTGGAAAAAGAGCTCTGTACAAAAGTGCTCATGCTTATGAACTGCATCTGTGGAAGTAACAAGCTGGTGTCTTCACACTGTTGTAGAGTAGCTGTGGAGTAGCCAACTTCAGATAATCAAAACAAAACTCATTGTAACTGGGTCCCTTTGCTTGTGGTCCCCTGACTGCAAGGCAGGTAGACAGAAGCCATCAGCACGGGCAGCAGCATGGACTGCAGAGGGGCTCCCACTCGTTGTGTTTAATATTAGACTTTTTTTCCCACCCAGCTGGGAGTTAAACAATTGCCATTTAACTCTTTGTGCAATTGGCCTTTTGCATTTCAGCAATACTGTAATAAGCCAACTCATCAAAATCTCTCATCCATGATTTTCTGTTTTTCTCATTAGTGTATCATTTCTTTGTGACAAGAAGGGAAATAAAAGCCTCCCTAATGATGTCCAAATTAGAAGCCTAACGCTGAGCTGTTCAACCTGCACTGTACATCACTGAGACCTTAGGATGCAAATGACCAAGCAGATCTGACTAAACTTCCCCATTTTTAGGTTAGTTTTGTCCCCAGGGTCCGGCATTCTTTGGGGCAGCTCTGAAATCCAGTAAGAACAGGAGTATACTGGTGTCTAGTCCCACTGTGGGAGACAAGTTGTAAACACGATAACAAACTTCAACTTTCAACACTGTCCCAGCACTTCAGAGAACAGAGTGCTCACATCAAATGGTTTATCAGACTGTGGGGGACTCAAGTGCACAGTCTAGCTTGGATTTCAAAGAAGGCGACTGCAGAGAAGTTCTTTATTTGCTGATCTGCAAAGTTAAGGCTAAACTTAGGACATACACATGCATGTGCTTTAGTGAGAAATAAGTGAATGGGGGATTAGAAGCTATCTCAATAGATGTACTTCCTTGGGGAGGGGGTGGATAATAAAGATGCATTGGTTTATTACTGTGATGGAGAAGCATCTCTTTGTTTAGGAATGGAATAGACCTCTTGCTGCACTTTCCTGTTTCGGAAAGAATCGTACTCATCTGTTTCAGTGTCCTTTCCCTGCATATTTCAGATGATTAAAGGGAAAAACCATGGAAGGACTTAAATTTTTGTACTGTAGCTTCACAATGAACAACAAATGCTCTTATTCAGCATAAACTATATACACATCCCAAGGCTATTTTCTCCCTCAACATAAACCACTGTTTGTAACAGCAGAACAGAATTACATTACATTACATAGTTCAGGAATAAGCCTGAGGAGAAACTACAGATACAGAGGACACATGCATCTACTCTGCTTTTTACATCTATTTTGCCCTCCAGCATAATAGAGACTATTTTGAAATGGTCCTGCTATATGTAGAATACTTGGTTTTCTGCTGTTGCCAGTTCCTTGTCAGTAGGAGTTAGAATTCCTGAAAGAGAACCTTCAATGAAAAAGCTAGTAAAACTAAAAGGACTATACACCTATCCTTAGGCTAGAGGTTGAACAAGCCCTGCCACCAGATATTCACAATCATGGCAGTGATACACTTATCCGCCTCCATTTTCTAACATTTTCCTATTTGTTTTTCCTTCTGAGTCAATGTGAAGTGTTAGTGATGGGTAAGTCTCTTTTTGGGTGGGCTCCATCTGTTTCTGGGTGTGTGCTCACTTTACCACACCCAGATGCAATTGGGACTGAAAGGCAGTAATGAGAATAGGGAAAGCAGCAAGCATACGCTCTGCTACAGGTTCATCCTGAAACTGATGCAAATTAAATGAAAAGGAGTCAAAATCCTAACTATGCAGGGAATCCCTTTTTTCAAAAAAGAATTAATTTCTAATGAACCAAAATATTGCCCTGAAGCACAGATCCCCTTTCATCCAAATAAATAAGTGTTCTCAGGCAAGCCTAAAAACTTCTCAATAGCACTTACATACCCATCACAGTCTTCGATGGGCTGCACTCTGTAGGTACCAAAGCTCCCCAAGGTAACACTCAAAAATACAGGAGAACAGAAAATACAGCACAGGAGACTACAGACTGGTGTCTGTATCAGAGAGAGGAAACTGGATTCACATTTGTTTGCGGCTCTTCGGATGTAAAAAACAATGAAAAAAAAAAAGCACAAAGTTTTAGTGGGTACCTGATATACAAGCATATTAAAGTAGTGTTGTTAATTGCTCACGTTCATGTGATCAAAACTCAACAAACAGGCCATTAATCTCCGGCTGAGCAGGACAGACCCTTCTAACAGAACCACTGGTTTAACAACTAGGAACCTGTTTTCTACTTCCAGCTGTGCTACAAATTTTCTTGATGACTAGTCAAGTCTTTGGCTAAAGGTTAGGTGTGCAGTTTAAGCCAATCATCTAACCAGTTTCTAAACTTCTTTGATAGCTGATGGGGAGAGACAGAAACCTCCAGAGTGCATCTCCTCCCTCCAGCAGCTGTTTTGGGAAGGGATGAAAAGGGTATTTCTCTTTGAAGATGCTCATCTCCCTCTTCATTGACCACTGCAGAAGTACTCACAAACTGAGATTAGACACTGAGTCTTCAGGCAGCTGATGTTAACTGAAATTATTCTGGACCATAGGCTGTATGTAGCTAGCCCAGTTTTGCAATGCCTAAGTAGGAGACATCTGGCCCAGCAGAGTGATCCGGAGCACTACGCTGGCCTCCAAGCTGCCAAGGCAACGCAGAGAGGCAAGTGCCACTGTTGGCATTCCCACTTCTCTCTATTGATTGCACGAAGATGTCAGCCTTTACAGGATGAAACAACACTCTGGCTTGAATGCACCAACAGAAAATGCTAGATGGAAGGATGAGTCTGAACAGCCTGTATAGCAGCAATCCTGATGGGGATTCAAGATGCTGAGTGCACTTCTAGGGTGAGCATCCTATGGAAGGAGGGAGGGAGGGAGGGAAGGAAGGTAGGAAGGCCAGTCCAGTAGCTTGAAAGGCAGCATGCTTGCCTAGGAATATGAGATATGGTTTCTAGATTATCCTCATTTTGGGGTGGTTTGAACTCATAACTGCCAGGATGACACCCTACAACACCACTATCCTGCATGATTCTCTGCATTCCTTCTGCTCTAGTTGGGCTATCATACAGAAAAGAGTACAAGATTCAGGAACCAGAGAGACAATTAGCAAGGGGAATCACTGTTGAGGGCTATTGACATTTTATCCAATGTTTCTTCATGGCAGGATTCATTAGCAACCCTGGAAGAGACACAAAAAACCCACACTCCCATGTGAGTATGCTCAGAAACGGCTTCTTCCCACTCATTCTGCTTCCAGCACTCTGATTCTTTCAGAGCAGCTCAGCTTCAACAGGAGGGGTCGAGGTGGGGCACATCAGAGCTTGGCTGAGGCTTTGCTAAGCTAAGCAGAGCACCCTTCCAGCCCTTCCAGGCAGAGGATGCAGGCCTGTGAGCCAGATTTCCCATTTCCACAGTAAATGCTGTTGCCACGAAGCTCTAAGGAGCCACAAAGCAAAAGGTGGGGCAGCACCTCCAAGTATTTCTTCACTGTCTTTAATGGGACTTACTCTTGCTGGTGTTCAGTGTGGTCCAAGCCTTTTCAAAAAACTGGGTCCCTCCAGGGACTTAGGTGCAGTGCACGTGCCTCCCTACTTATCTCAAAACCTCAAGTGTTCCAGTGCCTACTAGTTCAGGCATGGAGAAGTCTGCGTACAAACACACAAGGAACCCTGTGGTCCAAAACCACGATACTGATGAAATTAGCTGCCGTTGTAGTCTGGCAAACCCAGAAAGCATATAGTCTGAATCTCTTCCATGGACCACTGCCCTTCCTATGGTCTGTTTTGGGTGCCAGAGGGGGCTGTTTCAGCAACGGTCTCTAATCTTTCTGTGCCAGTTTCCCCATCTGCAAAAACATCTCTATTAGCCATAATGAGTTCTGCTCACAGTCCTGAGTCAGAAACAAATGGAAATACTGAGATCTTTGGACAGAGCAAGGACAAAATATCTAGTTTGCATCTGTTCTCCATGGTTCGAAAGACAAGGTTATAGGAATATGATTACTTTTTCTGGAAACATGATAAATTCTTTTTTTTTCCCTTAGAAATGTAAAATGCTTGCAAGATTTTCTCAGCTGCCAAACCTTTGTTCCTGGAAGAAACAGCTAACTGATAGGGGACCAAGGCTCTGTCAACAGCCGGGGTAATTCCCAGGCACGTGTACTTTCAGACGGATGGAAGGAGGTGACTGGCAAGACCTGTCTCAAGTGTTGACTTTTTTTCATGCCAGGGACTTGCCCAGCCCCAAGCTCTAGTGAAAAACACTTCACAAGATCACTTTTTGGGTGGGGTGTCAGTAATATTTTCAGCTACTGGATATCAAATATTATTTGCTGAATTGCCAGTGTTCTGGATGCTGCATGACTCACTGGATTTGGGAAGGAGACCTACAAGCAAGTCAGTTACAGAGATATCTTAAAGAGCTTTGGTACATCTAACAAGTTGCAAGTTAGCCACACAATTCTTGAACACATATCTTACTTCTTCACTAGGACCCCTACTCTGTACAAATTTATTATCATGCACACTTTTTATTAACCAAGGTCCTGCTACTTTGATAAAGTTGTTCTTGACCACATATACACATGACAGAGTCTCTGAAGCCCAACCTGGACTGGAAAATGAAGTTGAACTGAAGTCTAGCCTGGAAACTCTGAGGAAGGGAATAATTCGTCGCTTGTCCTTTTAAATAGGCAATTCTGTAAATAATGCCAAGTAGTTCCATTCAATAACCCATTTTGCACCCAACTCCCTGTAATTTCCCAGGCCACAGAAGACATGCCACATACCTTAATATTTTCTTCAGGCCAAGAGTTTAGCATTGTTGCAATATGGCCTTTGTCATGGATGGTAATAAACAACCCCCTAAGAAAGGAATAAAAAAGAAGAAAAATAAGCCTTGTAATAAAAATAACTCTAAGATAAAATAAAACAGGTGAAACTTGAAAATGCAGGGAAATGAGCTACTAAGCACAAAACCAGGTGATTCACTGACATGGAAATGAGACCTCAAGGGACTGCTAATAACAAGATAAATTCTCATTTCAAAACCCCAAGGCTCAAGATCCTTAATGGCAACTTCACTCAACAGCCACTGGTGTTGCACATTTCACCCTTGTGAAATGCCTTTGCTTTGGGGAGCAAACTCTGCCTTAGTGCAGAAGAGCTTTCTAGTTAAAATAATTCTGATAAATGCAGGGGAGGATGATGGTTTTACCATAAGCCTTGTTACATGTTCTTTCCCAGGGAGCTTATTGCTGGCTGTTCAAACAGTGAAAGCATGATCCTTCCCACCTAATTGCCAATGTCAATGTGGATGTGGATGGCTATTGCAGAGCTAGACATTTTGGGTCTCCTCTCTAGTCAACAGAGCTCCAACTGGATCTGATTGGATCAATATTTGCCATGGCATTTGGTTTGACCAAGCCAAACCTGCCCTTGCAACACTTTTTTTGGTGAATATCTGACCCCAGTTTTTGACACTTGCATTCACCAAATGAAAACCACCCAAAATCATGAGAAGTGAAACAGAAAATTAAATGTTTGAATGAAACCTCAGTATGAAGTATTTACATGGACAATAGCATACCTGATTGCACTAAGGTTAATCACTTCTCAACACAAACGTCTTCAAGATTTAAACAAAAATGCCTTCTTTTTAATAAAATTAGGAACTGAAAGACAGCATTCTTGAAACATGCTTTAGACTTGTGCTTATTTTTCTCCTCTTTGCTGTTATTACCAAAAATAGTATCCTTAGCAGGGATTCTTCCAATACCCAGGGTAGTATTATTCCCATTGACTGATCTCCACTCAGATATTTTGGGATTTTTTTGAAGCTCCTTCTAGGCAGGGCTAACCCTAAAGAAGAAACCTCCTCCATACCTGGCTCAGGGGAAATTGCTTATGTTGCTCACAGTGCTCTCTAATCAGCACAAATCAAGGGCTCTAACTTGATAACTCCTCTTGGCAGGAGGCGGCACTCGTTTTCCTTCCCTTGTTATCTGCTCACAAAAGCAGGAGTTGTGCTGCTGATTAGTATCAGCTGGAACAACAGAGAAATGCATTTTTGCTGCTTACATCTCTCTACTGTTGCTCATCCCCAGTAAGTTCAGATCAGGTCATGGTTTGGGGTTCTAATGTGAAATGTTAGCTAGAAAAAGTCTCATTTTTGGAGGAGGCTGAAAACAACTTCTATTGTAAGTCTATATGAGTGATGAATAATCAAACAACATTGGGCTGCTCTCTCAGGCAAAGACTTCTCTCACAAGACTCTGCTAGGGGGCAGATATCTTCCCACAGTTAACTGTGGGAATCCTAACGAAAAAGCCCTTCACTTTGAAAAGAAGAAAAACAAAAGTGCTGACTTCAACACTGATCAATTCACAATCACACAGAAAGATCAGAAATGCAAAAAAAAAAAAAGGAAAGTAATGGTTCATTTATCTAGCATAATTCTTTAAAACTGTGCCCAGTACCCAACGGACTAATCACATACACATGGCCTATCTCAAAGGCAGTATTCACAGATGTTAATCTTCATAAAAAAGGGGTACTGTACTGCTGCCATCTACATTTAGAAAAGAGTTATTAACCAGGAATTAAAAGCACAAAGTAGTAACATCATTGCAGACACTTCAAGTTATGACATGCTTTTAAAAACAATGCTATTGTTTTAGCGTAGCATTTTTCCATATGTAATAAAGACACCTATTACTTAAGTGTCTAGCTGCGTGCCTCAGATGTTCACATCTCTTCAGTGCTGAAGGGAGCCCACCAGCTATTTAACCTTTGAAAGACATTCAGTGCTCGCAGCAGAAGCTGAAACCCAGCTGTCTACCCAGCACCGGTCCTGTGGCTCAGTGAATTGCTAGTTGTTTCATACAAAGTGGAGAGGGCAGACACCCACGAGCTCCTGGCTCTGACCGTTGTCTTGGGAGGGCAGTGAGCTGGTTTCCAATCCCTGCTCTGGATCTGGCAGAAGCGAGAGTCCAGCCTGGGTGTTCCAAAATCTGACGACTGCTCTCACTATGTGGCTGGGAGAAGGGCTCTCGTGGCTATCACCATGACATGTTTTGCCTGATAAAGGACTGGCTTGGCTTAGATAGCCAGGTTGGTAGCTGAGAACCAAGCACAGAGAGGCACCTCTCTCAGAATTTGTATTCCTTACCTTAAACATATTATGCTTATTTGATATCAAGCAGGCCCTCCCATCGAGTATGCTGACTTCTGTGGATCCTTTTCTGAAAACAAAATGGCTATGACACACATTCACTCTCCCTTCAGGCCACGCCACGGACCAGGTCCCTAGTCCTAGCTGCTTACCTCTGCTGTCACATGCATAGAGCAATTCAGGTGAAAAATTGCTCCTTCCTTTACTCCAGGCAAAATCAGATGGCTTAATTTAGACTAACAATTAACACACTAATGGCACTACCAGCTGTGGAAAGGAAACCTTCAGGAGCAGAAATGGTGACCCGCCTGGGGAAAGTGAACTCTCTCACTCACTCAACCACATCGTGAAGTGAGCACATATCTGAGCAAGCCTCATATTTCCCTAACACTTGAGTCTGAGAGCCAAGGACCCAGTTTCAATAAAACAAAAGTTTCCAGTGCCTTTAGGCACCGAGCTGGAGCACAATCCTGAACCTGGTCCAGGCATTGTGGACTCCATCAGGTGTTCAGGCAATCAGAAGAGGATCCTGGTAGTGGTGAGCTGGAAGTCTCTTTGTAGACCGAGTATGAAACGACCAACTCTGACAGGCAGTTCAGTGAGTTCACTGTGTTTTTAAGAAGATGTAAAGGGAAACCAACACACATCAGACTTTAGACTTGGGGTGTCACAAGTAAGTCCTCATTTTGAATCATCCCCAGGAGAGTTGTGCTCTCTCCCCTGATGATAATGGTCACCCACAGAGATGAGCTGGCCAACTTACCTGTTGAAATAAGATGCCTAAAATTGGCAGAGGGTTAATCTTTCCCCAGATCCCTTCTGCAAGGCAGGCAGAAAGGACAGACAAGCTCTGCAAACTGAGCTCAGCAAAAGGCTTGCTGATGACTGAACACGGAGGAGTAGCAGCGAGGTTTCTCTCAAGGGTACACAGATTATAGGAGAAGTAACAGGAGCAAAGAACAGGAGCTTTGAGAACAGCAAGGTAGAGCTCTGAATACTGAGAGGGACAGCTTGATCTATTTGGACCAGTAGTAAATAAGAAATATCCAAGTGACAATAAAACAAATTAACCTGATTTTTCAGAGGAAAAGATGCAGCCTAAGCATTCTGAAGAAGACTCACCTGTGCCCAGGATCCTGTCATTCTACATGGGCTTAGTCATTGTATATCTTTATCCCCCCCAGAGAAGAAGCTATGCACACAGTTAGCTGGAAGCCAAACACACATGCATGGGGGCAAAAATACAAGAAATAGAGCTTAGTAAAAATCAACTGCCCCAGCAATGTCAAGCCAGAATGTACACACTCTACCACTATTTCTGGCTAAACAGTAACCTTTAGAGAGCTGTTACCTTTGTGGGGGTAATTCAGAGTGCAGAATGCTCCAACCTGCATTCATTAGGGTTTCAGAGCTCCAGTCTCCTATTCAGCCGTTAACATCACAGGTTTCACTACAGCTGCCTTTAGTTAAGGTGGAAGTCAGACTAGATTTTATTGCGCCACTGAGCATGTCTGTAAGGTTCCAGGAAACTTCAAGGAGTATTACAACTTCATAATTTGTCACTGAGACAGTATTTCTAACTGGATTTCAGCAAGTCAAGTCAAGCTGCCCGAACTGGACTGCAGGATCCAGCAGACTGCAGATAGTCAATGCAGAATCTGTCAAAGGGGTTGGATATGTTCACCTACACCACACAAGACCTTTCCTCAACCCTAAGCCAGGGACATTTTCTTTTCCTTTCTGATTTTGTTCTGGCTGAGTTCATGGAGGTGGTCCAGAAATTATAAAGCTACACACCTTACCATGGGAAGGGTCCTGCTGTGGTGCTCAGTACTGGTTAGATCTTGGCCATCCTGATGGCATTTTGAAAGACCCACAATGAAGACAATGCCAGAATTGCAAGGCTCATTTTAGAAAGAGTTCAGGGACAAGGAAGACAGGACACATTTGATGCCCAGAGGAAGCAATGCCAGACACTGGTGATGGCTTTTTAGAATAACATTAATTTCTTTTAGATATTTGGGAAGGAACAAATTCTAACATGTCTCAGGTATTAGGAAACCAAAATATCCTTTAATGCTTTTATTCAATGAGCGGTTACTTCTTCAATAAGGCAAAGTAGTGTTCCCCTTTCTGATCTTTGTGGTTAGCATGCTGCCTTGTGAGCTATTTCCCCTTAGATGAAACAGTGTACAATGGAGCCAGGAGTGCTATCCCTAAAGCACTATTGTTTATTTACAGAGCATGTGCAAAGCTTCATTTCCCAAAACCCAGAGGAGAGTGAAAAAGATTATGCAACTTCTTTCCTCACAGCTCCAAATCTCTCCTCACTTCCCTTCTACCCTAAAGTCTCACTCCTTCTCCTGAATAGCTTTTCCTTGGCAATTACCAGTGCTTCTGTGGCTGTGTTTGCAACCCTCCCGGTGTTCTCTCACCCCACTTTTCTAGCCTACTGCTGCTACGACTTCAGTTACGTGTTAACATCTATATGATTAATGGCCTCTTTATGCTTATCATGTATGAATAACAGTCAGCAATTATATCCACTGACTTTACCATCCTGGTCAAAAGCCACAGAAGAGCAGAACAGGTGATGGCACTGGATTGCTGACTTGTATACTAGTGTGAAGCAAAAGGACCCTACTCTTTGCTATACGTGAATTTTCCTTACTAGCTAAGATAGGACCATATTTGTATACTTATGTCCCTGTGGAGGAAAAAAGACACCACTAGAAGGATCTCAAAAGCTTCTAAGTTAACAGGAGTTGAAAACGACAAAAAACCCCACCCAACCAATGCAGCTTCATCCTTCTTTTCCTCCCTCACTCCTCTAAAAGGACTACTCTCTGAAAAAAAAGATACTTGCTTAGCAGGGGAGGTATGTATTTGAACAGCATTATCCAATAATAGATACTGCAATGGTCAGGCTTGCCCAGGTTTTGGTATGTAGCATGAAGAACACAAAAAACTCAACTGCAAGTTACATGTGCTTTCTGCACAGCAATCAGTCCATCAATCTTGTTTATTGGATCTCAGAAAAGAAACATCAGAGATGTCTTGTTTAATGGGCTACCAGTCTTTGCCTTATATAATTACTTGTTTCTGAGAAGAGGGACTGATGAGGGGAAGCAGATGAAAATGGTAGCTAAGGTCCCTGATTCTCCAGATACTTACACACTGCTTGCTGTCCAACATGACAGGGGCGCTTGCAAAGTGCCTGGCTCCTCGTGTGTGTGCTGATGTACCAGCATGCAATGAATTGCAAGAGTAAACGATGAAAATGGCAACAAAACTCAGGCTTTTGTTTCATTTTCCTTCCACTTATTAACTGCTAGTCTGGGTGCTATGAGAGGAACTTACTCCACAAGCAAGGAGAGGATAAAGACTACTGCGTGGGTTAGCATTAAGAAAATGAACATACTCACAATGCTTTTATCAGACAGGCAGGCATCATGATTCAGTGTTTTCATCTGGATAGGAAAGGCTCATTCTCAGAACAAAAATGCTCAGGACAAAGGTTAAGCATCTCCACTGACACCCTGAAGATGATGAAATCGTGCCCATATAAAAGTGTTTTGACTTAGTAGAGCCTGGACTTCCCTCAGAAAGGGTAGGAAGTCCATGGGAAGCCATTGCTTAAAAAAGCAACAAACAAAAGAGATGAGTCAGATCTTTGCCAACATCTGAGCCCGCACCAGGCCGCCGTTGAACAGCCAAGAAAAAGTTGTGAGACAGCAGTCAGAAACCTACACTGAGATACGAGGTTGCACAGGAGAGGGCTCTGACAGGCATGGCACAGGCTGACCTTCTGCAGTGGTCACAGCCATTGCCTTACATAAAGGAAAGCTTTGAGCAAGACTGTCTCAGATTAACGTTGAAGTTCACCTGGCAAAATTATCTTGACCCTCAGGGAAGAAAAAGTCAAGTTGGCTTGTCACTGTGGAAGGATCCTGACTGCTGCCGCACGCTGCTCTGTCGTCTTTGGAGTTTGGCTGAATTATGCTCCAAGCCCAGATGACTGGTAGGTGTTTTGGCTGTCCAAGGCTGCAACGGAGACACATCTGAGGCAGGGATCAGCTGATGGCCTTGGCTTTTGTTGCATGCTAACCACAGAAAACTGTCACTGCTGTGCCAGAAGAACAGGCTGGAGGACCCACTCTGGATTAAAGGCCAGTCTGTGCTAGAGGTGCTGTAAAATGGGGTTATATATAGGGTTATAAAGCCCTATATTTGGTTTTGTTTATTTACACTTTCAAGACTCATACACAGAATTGACAGGTTGAGCAATATGAGCCTTTAGAGACATTTCCACCAGCTGCACCCCTATCGTCGATCTTTTTGGTTCAGGTCTCTGCCAGAACAGGACAAGAGGATTCAGAATAACAAAATAAACTTTGAAATTGCTTGGCTCTTTTAGGGAGCTTGAGATTATAAATGCCTGTGGGCTACAGGCTTTGGAGAGAAAGTATGTGCTAGCATGCACTGATTTGTCTACATACAGTACAATTAATCATCAAATTGGACAAAATCTCTGTGGTGATTCATCAGCTATTTTTGCACATTTGTTTATAATAAAGCCAAGAACTTTTTGTTGTTTTAGATAATTTTCTTTGTAAATTGTCGGATGCTGAACAGTACCCTGAGGTACTGATGAAAAAATAATAGAATCCAAGCACAATCAACTATTAATGAAATCTATACAGAGATTTATAAGGCAATATCCTATAATTTAAGTATGCTGGATATGGAGAAGGGATGAAAGGGATGTGGAAGGGAACAAAAGGTATCACAAATGTGAAGTGTTTCAGTGGCCAGAAACCAGGAAGAATCCTGGATTCATTGGTTCTGCTAGTCAGGAAACAGCCTAAAAAATAAATAGCCCTTTCGTCCTCTCCAGGGGGGAGTCGATGGAGAAAGACCAGCTCAGTAACTACTGTTATTGGTCATTATGCAGCAATGTGAAAATGCAGAGGGTTGGCATTAGGTCCTCAATGAATCTCTGCTATCTACAGTCTAGGATTAAGGGAGGACGCAAACAGACCCACGTTGCTCTTGGCTTGTCCTGAGCTGCTTGTCCTTACTGGATTCTCGGGACTGGATTCTCTGGTTTAACCAGAAAACTGTCAATGCCATAGCATAATTCAGTGGTTAAATCCTGCTTGTATTTGAAAACTTCAGAAACCAGTTTTTTCCAGTGTGCTTTTCAGCAGTGGTGTTTCAACAGAGGTGTTTCAGAGGACCTCTGAGAAGTCTGTGTGAGGATTGAGCCCCTGGAGTCAAGGGCTGGGTAAGAGGTTTTGGTATGTAGGGTCACGGGGTCTGACTCTTGCTTACCCTCAGCACCCAGAGCTCCCTTCTTGCTGATGTCCAGGAGGGAGAGGGAGAAACCAGGCTGTTCATAACTACTCTGCCACCCATGCATAAATTTACAGATGCACATGGGTAAAGACCAGGCTTTGAGGTGAGACATAAGATCCCACCACCCACGGATTCCACCAACCAGCAAGTGTGGGCAGTTCCCAAATTCAGTATCCTTTGCTGCATTTAAGCTCATCACGCTCAAGGGCTTGAAGCTCTCCATTCAAAAACAACTTTAAGTGTAGGAAAATACGACTCAGCCCTGATTTTTCTCTGCCTTTTTGAAGGCTCAGTCCTAAACCTGCCTGTATGTTGGATCCTGGCAGTATCTCAGTAACTGGAAGATTACAGGGTTGCAGAGAGAAATGTGTTGAGATGGGCAATCAGTGCTGTTGCTCAGTGATGTTGACCAAGGAGACCTTATCTGTTTTCACTGCTAATCACATAATATATTCTTTTTCACTTGACAGTACAGAGGTTAAGGTGGGATCAAAAATCCCTGGGAAGTAAATTAAGTCCTACCCTGATTATATTTCCTTCCTGCACTGTGCAAATTCTTCCAAGACCCACACCTTCACTTTTAAAGTGCACTGCAGGGAGCCCCAAGAATGAACACAGAATTAGGACAAAGTTTGACAAAGAAAAGAAATATTATTTTGACAATACCAGAGCAATCAGCTTTCAGATAAATTGAATCTAAGCTGGCATACTCTGTCTTAGTGAATCCAGCTAATAAATAATTCTAACTTTTGCCATAAATCACAGCAAATACAGAAAATATCAGCAGCTTTTACAGCAGGTCTTCCATAATCATGTACTGAAGATGTGTGTAGCTTGCCTTGTCAAAATGTTTGAATGGTGTATCTGCACACAGAGTTCTCCAGAAACGAAACCCAAAACACAGCAAAACCCAAGGAAGGTAAGAATTGCAGTATCAAAGCACAGAAGTCCTCACTCTGTGCAGACCTGTTGGGAAAGTCTTCAGCAAATGCAACACAGCTCTTTATGCTACCTATTGATTTCTCTTCTCTTTCAGAAATGGATGCCCTGTTATTAGAGGATAAGGGTGCTAGCTTGCTAGCTCTGACACAGCCATTATATAGCAACATGAAACTGCACCTCACAGTTACCCTGCAGTGGCATATGAAAGTCAATATAAACTATATAATAAAAATGTATCATTTATTAATATAAATATTCCATAAACTAAAGAGTTAAAAAAGAGGATTGCTCCTTTTAAAAAATGTCCCCAGGTCACAATGCACAGTCCACAGGAGGCTGTCCCACAACCCAATGGATATCACTGTCCAAGGTTTTCATGATAGCCAGTGTGATTTCCCCTCCAATTTACATCCTGGTATTCATTATTCTAAATAATTCTCCTCCCTACTCCCTGTCTTTGGCATTTTTTGTTTAAGGTGGGGTTGTTCCTTGTGGCAGCAGCATAGATTTATACCGGATTAAAGGCAAACACATCCTTTTGAATTTCCTTCACCAGGTCAACCTCTTTCTTTTGGCCAACTCCACCTCTTCCTTTGAGCTTTTCCTGGTAAATCAGGGAATTTCAACAGAAGGGAATTTCAAATTACCTCTGACAGCAGGGGAAAGCCTGACCTTTGTAAATTAATATGAGACTTTGCTGTTAACTTCAGGGGGCCTGAGATTTTACCTCATGCCCATGGAAGTTTCTCTTGGTTGTTAGAGCCACTGCACATATATTTTGCTCAGGAAAAGTAAGGGAGAGAATATATTGGAGATACAGAAGGAGAAGCACTGATTGTTTTTCTAATGAAAAAATGGATGCAAGTCCTTTTTCACTCCCATCACAATGTAATAACTGTGGTACAGCCTCACAGCACCAACAGTGTCCATTCTATTCCCCCAATCTTCACGGTACCTGAGATTATGGCTGGTACACCAGCTCTTCTCTCCGTACACCCAGAAGGAAATCTGTGCTCCTCTCCCCATTTTGAGAACGACTTAACTGAAGGGGGAACAGAGAAAGGACAAGGATGGGGGTACAGCATGCTGAAAAGACTTGCCTGGAAAATATGGGGTCAGCACAGAGGGAGCAGTGGGAACCCTTGAACTACTTTGCCACCTCTCAGCAGAGGTTTCCAGACAGGCTGAGCCATTCTCAGCAGCCCTGGGCTCCCTCTGTGCTAACTGCTTCCTCTTCACCTACTCCAACCATGGTCTTCTCCTCCTCATTCCATAACCTGGTCCCATACCAAGCACTGTCTCCCACCTATATCTCCTGCCAACCTCTTCAGGGCTTCCTGAGTACACACTGTCTCCATGATACTTTCCACAGATCCCCTCCTTCAGTCTGTTACAAGACCAGTCTGCTTGTGGTGATGTTATCTAAATGCAGATCATTAAACACATTCATCTTCTCTTCCACTGACTTCAGCTGCTTCTGGAAGAAGGCTGAACCAGGCTGGTGGCAACAAGAGAAGTTACGACAACCAGTGTTTTTACAAGAAGTAGAGATTGCCTAAAGGGGTTTCAGAGCACAATTTCCGGGACAATAATCCAAACCCCAGTCTTCCCACTCACTTTTGGTCTCCACTGTTTTATAGAAGAGGGAGTGCAGACAATTCTGTGGTTAGGGACAAGTCTATGGAATTTACACCTTCGTTCTAATTTCCATTTGGTTTGGGTTTAAAGTGTCTAGAAATGGCAGGTAACTTTCTCTCCTGCTGCTCAGACTGCGCAATACCATTAAAAAAAAGTGCCTCAGCAGAGCCAGATCTCTTGACAAGACAATTCTGTAGATTGACTGGTGTTTCACTTGCTCATTTTTCATCAGAGACAGATCATAATTCTGTCAGACTTAATTTTCACACCATCTGCATCCTGTTAGCTTTCATTCTCCAGGTTCAGCCTCAGCCCAACATGTTTTGCATTGTTCTGCAATCAGTCCTCAAGGATAGTTATGTCTCCAGAAAAGAAGAGTGAACTTAAGCAAGTTTTTTCTGTCCCCATAGCTTGCCTCCAATGGTGACGCACCAACCTGTTCCAGTCCTGCTCTCAGGGGATGCCAAAAGGTTTTGCAGAGCAGCTGATGACTTTATATTTTCAAATACCAGTATGCTTATGAATTTCCCAGTGTCTCGACAGACTGTGGTCTTATGCCACTGTAATAAACTATCCCTCACTATCACAGAAGAGATAAAACCCTGATTCCATGCCCTGAGGTAAGTTCTCTCTCTGCTTTCTCTTTGTGAAAAAGTATAAAGTTGCTTTCCAAAGGTACTGTCACAATTAAAAAAGATCCTCCAGCTTCAAAAATACCTTTTAAATAGCATTGCACATGTTCAGTCCTGTGCTGCATAAGGACACCCATGATATTCATTATGTACATTTTACATTGAAAAAAAGAAAAAGCAAAAAAAGGAAAAAAGATCACAATACTACTATGCACTTTTCTTCGTAAAGGACTTTGTATCTTCACTCTAAAGCAAAAAAGGACTCTCAACCACAGTCTGAAAGCTTTTAGGTCTGGTAGAAGCATTTCCAAAGATAACGGTGATGCTTTCTGTTAATGGGATCAAAGAACAAAGATTCCTCCTTCACTCCGTCTTTTAGCATCTCAAAAAGTTGCAAGCCCTGCTCTGTTAC
>JANHGO010003729.1:0-26443 GCA_024606505.1 Aquila spilogaster | reverse complement strand
CAACCCCCCTGCCAAAGCAGGCTCCCTAGACCAGGTTGCACAGGTAGGCGTCCAGGTGGGTCTTGAACGTCTCCAGACAAGGATTCTCCAGTTCCAACCCCCCAGTCATGAAATAGTATTTAGTGGTGTTCAGGTCACATGGTCAGCTGTTAAAAAAGTATTGCAGAGTTTAGGAAATCTAAAAAAGTGTAAAAACATTAAAAAAATGGCACATGTAACATACAAAATCATTCCATTTGACTTGCTCAAGAATTGCTCTTGCTATTTGCTTCGCGGTTTGAGTTTTTTTAGTGGGCGTGTAATTGTTGTCCTGTTACATAGCTTAACGATCCAGGAAGTGACATCTCTTGCCCACTGCTATACACTGAAAGCTTGAAGTCTCCTCCTTTTGCTCATTTCATTCATCTATTTGAATGAAGTGCGGTGGATTTAGTGCAGGGTTTTAGTGATTTCAGTGGACTTTTGTTTTTGCATCAGCGAACTAAATTTTTTGAATGAAGGATTCATAACCATGAAGGTCTGCATGGAATAACTGAGAACTTCAGTGCACTCACAGCTATGGTGTCCTTAGTGGAACATCTCATTTTAGCAGCACTGCACCTGTACTGTTACCTTGGGATGCGTGGTAAATATTTAATGATTTTTCCTTTGTTTCCTGGAGATAGTGTCTGTAATGAGCCCAAGTACCTACAAGTAATACTGCAGTGTCAAGTCACTGTGCTGCCCAAAATGTATGTAATTTCTGCTTGTCTATAAACTATCAGACATTATAGAGACAATGTGGCACTCTCTACTTGTGATGCCTTCTTCTTAATTGGATTTTTTTTCTTCTCTTGGTAAAGCATATAAATAACAGAAACTATAGATTTTGGTGTTGAAAACACTGCAGTCTATAAAGCACAAAAATCTATGCTTTGTTTTTTTTTTTTAATAAAACACCCTCTTGTTTGCTCCTATTGACTTTCATTGTTCTCTGAAATCCATCCATCTTGGAAACTACAAGGACTACTGTTAATTGTGCACTAAGGCCATTAACTGCCAGCCTATTTCTTTCTCACTCATCAACAAAGGTAGTAAGTGCTTGGAAACCAAACTGCATCTCAGTTCTCCAGTATGCTCTCCTTAGCTCCAAAATGACAGCTGTGAAACCTCTTTGCCTGCAAGAGGGAGGGGTTAGGCACCTGTAGGAAGGAAAATAACTGAGGGAAGAGGGCTGCTGGAGGTGGGGAGCCAATTTACCTGGGTTGTTAGATATGAGGGGATAGCACAGGCTCTGAGCTGGGGAGGTCAGACTCCAGGAGATGATGAAATGAACTGAAATCAAGGTGTTTTTTTTTAAGGGAACTTGTGGGCCAGCACAGGGTTGTGTCTGCTCCCCTTCACTCTTAAGGTGAAGATAGCATCTGCCCCAGAAGTTCTGACATTAGCATTCTTCTTTTCCTTTTAGGCTGGACAACAGCGTTGGTGGGAACAGGAAATTACAGTGAATGGAAATATCCAAAAGGGAGAATTAATTACCTACAATCTAACTGAGCTGATCAAGCCAGAGGCGTACGAAGTCCGTCTGACACCCATCACCAGATTTGGAGAAGGGGACTCCACTATTCGGGTCATCAAGTATAGTGGTAAGACCTTCAAGTACAAGGAAGTGCATCGTGGCACCTTCTGACAATTGGGTCTGCTGTATGGGTTACAGTTATTTCATGTTGCATGATGTGAACTACCTACCAGTCCAGCAATGAGCTGCCCAAACCCCAGATCAGAGCAGTTGCTGTGATGTCAGGGTAAAAATACAACAAATTAATGTTATTTTCATGAATTAATCTTCACAAATCAATGTTCTCTTCATTTTCAGGAGTTAATTCTTACCTTGAACACTTGCTAGGGCAGCGAGTTTTGAAGAAAACTTTGCAAAACAAGTAATATTCTGAAAGTGTCAAATCAGTATTTTGATGTCATCACTTTTTTTGTGTCAGAATCAGCATGTTTGGGGAGGTTTCTGTTTAATTATGAGTGGTTACAATAAGCCTGACTATTTCTAATCCTATGCAAGTGGGAGAGGATGTTTCTGTATATTCCTCCACAAGTTTGCCACGACAAGGATTTGTCCACTTGACCAGGAAAGAGAGAGTATTTCTACATCCTTCCATTCGGTCTCACAGCATTACCAGGAGTTAGAGCTCTGAAGATAACTCAGAATACCTTCCTGAGGGTATTAATACCATGAATAACTGAAGTACTTTTCTATGTCTTGTCTGTGAAAATGCAATGAGGGAACATGACGCACCTTAGAGGAAAGGCAGCTCTACTGAAGACATCATTGTCCAGCTTACCATGGGAACCAGATGTGCTGAGTAGGAAGTTCTTATAGTTGGAAAAGGAAAGTGTGTGCCAGGGGAGTATATTTTTAAGCATGGAACCATGGAAGTGTGAGTTTTCCATGGAACCTTGCTGATCTCACAGGACAGAAGCCCTGTGACACATGGGTCAAGTCACAGCCAAACACATAGCTCTGGTGGTTCCAGCAGCTGGATCTGTCAGGAGTCTTGTACTGATACCTAAGAGAGCCCGAAGCTGGAAATCACATACAGCAGAAGAGCCAAAAGAAACCTGCAGGCCAAGAGTTACTTTCCAAAATCATTATCAAATAATTTGACATAGTGAACAAATGTGGAAAAAAAGTAAATGTCTTGTACGTCATTTGTAGAATGCCCTGCTCAACCTCATCATAAATTATTTTTAGCGCTCTATTAATAGCAAGAGGATAAATTACTTTAAATAACTTCAAGTACAAATTCCAAGTAACATAGTTGCACGTTTCACTCGGTGCCAGATCTGCTATCAGTGGTGATGGATGAATCTTAAATTTTGCCTTTAATAATAAAGTGTTTGCTAAGTATATGTTTCCCAGAGCCCAACTCGGCAAACATTCAATTAAAAGAAATTGTTTACTGAATCTGTGAACACACAAATGAGGAGAAAACAGTCATTCTGCTGCCATTCCTCTTGGACCTTTGCTCCTCATTGGGTCTCTGCCAAGGAAGTGTCTGTGTTCCTACATTAGTGGTGGGAAGACATTTCCTTGGGGCTTCCAGAAGACCCAGGGTCTTCTGAAAGGTGATCAAGAGCAGAAGCTTTGTGCAGACATCTGGGGTTTCTCAGTAGCTGTCCTGATCTCTGTGCTGGTTGTGATAAGTAGGCTTGTGTCACTTGCCCTTCCTGTTTACCCTGAGTTTCTCCCATGATGTGAATACTGACCAGTACTGCAACCACTGGACCAGGAGAAAAAAAACAATTACGTTCAGCAGACTTGGTCACAACTGCTGCACTTTACTGGTGGTTGTGCTCTGGAAGGTCTCAGGAAGCTGACTCGGGTCTCGGCTGTGGCTCACAACCGCACTGAGTTTGAGCTGTTAAGGAAACATTGTGCGATTTGCATTTCTAGCCCCAGGCTGGCAAGAAGAACATTCCAATGCAACATAAAAGACATATTTGGTCTATAGCAAATTTCTTCTGCTAGAATCAGCACAGATGTGAATGACATCCCATTTCAAACATGCTGATTGGGCGCCAAGCAGAATCCAGCTGCCCAGGAGAGATGGAGCCATCACGTTGTGCCCCAGGTGGAGGGATGCTCCTGCAGTGGTTCTCAGTGCCATCACTGTGGTGTCAGTAAACACAGTTTAAGAAATCGTGAGCCAGGTGCTAATAGGATAAACTTAGAGTGACTTCTCTTTGAAGAGGGGTTCCAGAATCGCTGAGGCTTTGTGTGTTTCAAATACACATTTTATCTCATCATTTGTCCAAGCACTGTAGTGTCAGCTAGCTATTACCAGGCTAATTTAAAGGATGTTATAACTCCAGCTATAAAATAATGATACTGCATGCATTACTATGGTGCAAATCCAATAGTTATAGTCTGAAATGCTAGAATCTTAGAAAAGCAGCTAATGGGCTAGCAGCATGCACAGCAGCAGACCAGAATTGAAGCAGAAATAATAATAAACATTACCCAGGAAATAAAAGACATCATGTGAATGTTTCTTAAATGGAGAAGATAATTTTTGACAGATTTCTCCCCATTACATTTGTTGAGACCTTAAGCACAGACACAGACACACAAAAATAACCCAACCAGAGTAGAATCTTCATATTTTCAATATAGTTTCATCCTGTACGTGTGTGCAATTTTGATCAATACCCTGCGGGCACAATGGACTTCAGCCACATCGCTCCACATTTCTCACCCCACTGCTACAGAAATACTTTTCTGGGGTCATGCAACAGTTTATTATCTTGCAGTATCACTGGGTTGCTGAGGTTGGATGCACTGCTGGAGATCATCTCATCCAAACTGCTCAGAGCAGGTTGCCCAGGGCCGTGTGCAGTTGGGTCCTAACTGTCTCTGATGGAGACTCCACAATCTCTCTGGGCACCCTGCACCAGAGTTTGACCACCTTTAGCGTAGAAATGCTTTTTTCTTATGTTTAAATTGTATGCTTCTGTTTGTATTGCTGGTAAGGATTCCCACCGAAAACATGTTTTTCTGTATTGTAAGCAGATCAATAAGATTTCACCCCGTTTTAAAGAAATGCAGCCAGTGTGAAAAGCAGATCAGACGCACGATAATTAGAGTTACTAAAAATGGCAGCAGTGTCTTTTGCCTTTAATGAATGCATTCCCCTTTACACTTGAGTTTCAGCTCGGTGCAAGTAGGGAACAGACAGACCGTGGCCTATAGGAGTTATTTGACAGCTTAAAGTTGTCATTTGTCGTATGACAACCTCAGGTTGGTGCTGCCCAAAAGTGATTTTTCAAACTAGTCTTAAAGTGTGTGAGAATCAACGTGACGTTTCTAGTGCACTGGTTGTGTTCGCTGCCTTACCAGAGAGGAGGAGATTTCTCCAGATTTCTCCCAGTGGATGAATCGCCCTTTAGACGTGCCCATACCTCTCTGTGCCTTTAGGGACACTCTGAGATGAGGTGTCTAACTTACGAATAGCTGAAGTGAAGTCACATTACTCCTGCCTGTGCAGTCATTTTTATTGGGGTGTGCTGCAGAGCGCATCACATTTTAAATTAAAATCCACAACTGGAGTTTAACGGGGAAAATGCTCCTATATAAAAATAACAGCTTCCAGTGTGCTAGCCTGCTGGTAGCCATCTGAATGTCCAAAATGAGGAGACTGCTAAAGTACTACCAAAGTCAGAAAAGCCTTATTAATGAGCTCTTTACAGTACGCCCTGCCAAGACAAGCTGGGGCCATACATACAAGACAAAAACTCTCTGCTATCCAAGCCCACGAGTCAAAACCTCACACGTGGTGGAAACATTTCATAGGGTAATCCCTTGCCTACCATGAGTTATTTTCTCTTCCACGCAGAGGAGTGGGAGAAAGGAACAGTCATCACAGTAGGAGTGACATTGATAATTACAGCCAAACATCACTTGACAAATTCTTTGGGAGGTGCATACGTTACTCTGCTAGTGATCACAGTCTGGCAAGTAAATACTAACAGGGCAGTTTAAGCAGCACTAATGAGTGTTTTGAAGGCTGGTACAAAACAGATAAGTCTTTTAGTAACAGGTTCGATATAATCTCCATCACTTTACATAAATCTGTGTCAGCCTCCGTGATGCAAACAAGCAATAAAGTCCTCCAGCTATTCCAATTAACACTATTTCAGATATGCACTTACAGTTAATAATTTCTAACCAGTGGTAAACAAGCAAGTTAATCTCATTTCTGTGAAAGGAGCCCAAATCCCAGGATTGCTGCTATTGTATGTAGAATCAGCCCTCCATGACATGGCAGGTAGATGATGGCTGCCCATCGTTTCGTAGTCCTCCCTGTCTATTCTTATACAGGTTAGGAAACTTCCCAGATTCTGTGTGGAAGAAATGTATGTAATTGTTCCATTTGTTATTGTTTTTATTGTTATATTTCTGGGCCCCAAGAAAAATAAAGGCATGAAATAGAGCATACATCATAGGATTTATAGGTATACACAGATGTAAGTATGGGGCTGTTTTATAGGTAGTATGCAGCGTTACTTACCATTATGAAAGGAAGAAAGCCTTGTCCGCATAGAATCAATATTTACAATGAAGACTGCTTTCCTCTGTGCAAACCAGGTGCTTTTAGAGGTGTGGATTCCTGATCCTCATTAAAGCTTTTAGATTCTGGTTGTAGTTACTGTAAGCAGACAGCAGTTTCCAGTAGTAGAAAACACAGCAGCTGAATATCTAGCATCCTTACCTCTGGCTTTATGTTTCTCATAGTTCAGTTTGTAGGTATGTTTTTAATGGGGGGGCACAACGTCTCAGTGTCTGTACAGATTCCTGAGCAAGTGTCTGTATCAGGAAGGATCTCTGGGACACGTCGCTGTATAAAATGCATTTACACGCAACACAAGGGCGGGCATTAAGAACAAACCATACTGCCCACATTTTTCTGCTATCACCTGCACATATATAGATCACTGAAAAGTGAAGTCATCCAACAAGCTGAAATTCCAGTGGGCTTTGTTCCCTGCACGCTGGAGAAAAGGCAGATTAAGGGATCATCCGCCTCAGCTCTATCCGAGCTCACATCCTTCCCTTGGTTCTCCTGAGATTCCCCAGCACTAAGCCTTCCCCAGCACGAGCCAGGCCAGCAGAGCAGAGCAGCGAGAGCCCTCGGAGGCACAACGCCTTTCCAGATGTTCCCAGCTCAGCCCTGGGAATTGCTCCATCAGTCATCCATTGGTTTATCTTTCTGGCTAATTTAACGTGCTACCCGCACATTGTGCACAAGCAACCTTACCTTTCAGCGGTGAGACCTACAGCCGTCACACTTCATCGCAGGGCAGCTTAGTCCACTACTTAGGAGACTGAGCTTTCTGGGTTGTTTTGTTTTCCATTTCCTTTTATTTTTCTAGTTTAATTTGTTAGATAAGTTAAGTTCAGCCTAACTTTAATTTGTTTTTCTGCTTTTGTCGATCAGTCTGAACTGCAGCTAGCTTGGCAAGAAGCCTTTTTCACTCTGCTGTGAACAATCTGAGTAGCGTGACTCAAGGTTACGCACTGATGATAGTTTCCATAAAAGCCTGTGCGTTTAGTTACAAAGCAAGCACCACTAAACGTAGTTTCCAGCAATTTCAGCTAATTCCAAGTTCAATCACTCAAGAAGCTCACAAAATGAGTGTTTCTTGGAGAATGAAAGGTAACGTGTTGGTAAAAGCTATGAGGTTGTCTAATATAATGTAATGACTAAGTTTCTTAACATTGCACAGGGGCAAGTCACTGTTCAGTTATTTCAGCGAAGAAAGATCAGATGGCAGAGTCGCTAATTTAGAGCTGTTTTAAGAACTTCAGGTCGAGTTTAGAGCTAAGTAGAAACCGTGGCTGGGGTCAGAAACCGAGAGTTCGTGTCTCTGAACACAGCTTGGGAATGGCAGCGAGACATGGGAAAGGGAGAGGTGATCGTGGACTGTCCCTGCCATGGGGCAGGCAATGGGCGGAGGTGGATGCATAGGGTAGGGCAGAACTGCTCTGCTGCTTCTCTATCTCCATTTCCAGCCCTGGAAAGCAGCATCCAGTGGGCATGGGTGCTGCAGTGCTGGCAGCCTTGGGGACAGCATGCCTCACCTTCCTTTGTCATCTAGAATGTCTTTAAGATATTTCCCCCTAGAAGAGGATTTACACAGCAGCCTTGCACATTTTGTTGTTTTTTGCTTGGTTGTATCTCTTGGCCTAATAGGATCAAACCTCTACTCAGACTTGTGCTTTTGTTTCCTGCTGCTTAAAAAGAAAATTGGAATTTCTGGGAAGAATGCAAGTGCTATCCATTCTCAAACTGAAGAATAGTACTATTTATTAATGGAAGAATAGTTTATTACATTAAATATCCGTGAACATTGATAAGACCGACAATTGAGTAAGGCATGATGCAGAACCTCTGCTTCGGATGAATACATCCTTCCTGTTTTTTGTGTTGGATTCCTGCACAAAGGCATCACCCTGAAGTTTTGCTGAGCAGCTGTCCTCTTCGTACAGTGTCTGCCAATAATCTGGCTTTGATGCTTAATTACGGCATCTCATTCCCTAGATTGCATGTGCTAGTGATGGAGCACGTGTAATAGTGGAAGAGGCTTTTCTCATGGAAGTCATTGCTTTTGGTTTGTCAGGGAGCTGCCAAATTTGCTCAGAAAGGACAGCATCAGTTTTGATGACTGTCTTGGTGTGGGACCCATAGTCAGGGTCCTCAGGAGGGGGAGGAATTATCAGTGGGCAATTTAGGATCATCTGTGTGTTGGTTAATTTAGTTTTTCCCTTTGTGCTAATTCTGTTTTTGCTCTGTCTTTCAGCTCCAGTAAATCCACACCTACGTAAGTATTTCTTTATCTTTGTTTATCTTTTATCCAAATGAAGAGCTGTCCTTGCACCTGGTGTCCTTCGCGGTTAAGAAGTGACTGACAATTATTCCACTTTCAGTTGTCATGCCCCTTAGTTTTGTGTGCAAGCTGAGCTGGTGCCTGACAGTGTCATTCCTCTTGTTCTGCAAAGCGCTAGAGCAACAGTCGATGGAGGAAGGACAAATTACAGCTCCAGCCCATCTTTCCTTCTCCGTGTCCCAAACAGTCCAACTAAAGGAAAAACCTGATGCACTAACAATAACTTCAGTTTCTGGGTCATAGCAGCTCCGTATGAAAGGGGAAAACTACAGTTTAGTCATAGAGTCATAGAATCACCAAGGTTAGAAAAGACCTCCAAAGATCATCCAGTCCAACCATCCACCTACCACCAGTATTTCCCCACTAAACCACATCCCTCAGTGCCACATCTCAGTGGTTCTTGGACATTTCAGGGACAGTGACCCCACCACTCCCTGGGCAGCCCATTCCAGCACCTCACCGCTCTTTCAGAGAAGAAATGTTTCCTAATATCCAACCTGAACCTCCTCTGGCACAACTTGAGGCCATTCGTTCTAGACCTATTGCTGGTTACACAGGAGAAGAGGCCACCCCCCACCTTGTCTCAACCTCATGGGAGAAGCAAAAGACTTCAGCGTTTAAGGAACAGGCTCCCCAGAGAGGTGGTTGAGTCACCATCCCTGAATGTGTTTAAAAACCATCTGGATGTGGTGCTCAGGGACATGAGTTAGCGGTGGGTTGTTAGAGTTAGGGTAGTATGGTTAGGTTGCAGTTGGACTCGATGATCTTGAAGGCCTTTTCCAGCCTGAGTAATTCTATGATTCTGTGACTGAGTAGGATCTGTGTCTGAGCCTTAGCAGACAACACCTCAGAGGAAAAGTCCATTTACAGCATTTTCCAAAGTAGTTTCTCCTTGCGTGAGAGCTACGTGTGCGTCTCTTGAAGCGCATCTACATGAGCAGGGATTGGGCCAGGTGACTTCCAGAGGTCCCTTCCAACCTGATCCCATCTGTGATTCTTTTGTTCTGTGATTCCATGATTCTGAGTGAGTTATTGCAATACTTTCCGTTGCAATCAGAGCTCATCAGCAGCTTTAAAGCATGAAGAATGTGTTTCATGCAGTGCATACATGAATTGTGGACTTCATTTGCACAGGGAAAGGTGGAGATCAGAGGTGTAGCTGGAGTGTGAAACTGCTGAGACAGATTCACCAGAGGCAGCTGCACATGACTGCAGATGCAAACTGTGACTGTGTCCTGGCTGATGTTTGGTGCTCCTGGTACAGCTGTTTCCCACTCAAATCGCCCATGGGCTCCAATCCCCTGCCCGTACAGCAGACAGGAGACTGGGCTGGAGCTAGGAAAAACATCTTTGTTCTAACACTAACATCTAACTTAGTCCCCCATCTGTCTACTTCATGATTGACTTCCACTCCATAGCAAGGGCACATTTTGTGTGGGGATGTTATTCTTGCTTTTCATCACATGCAGAAACGCTCCTGCAAAGGGAGTGGGGCTCTTCCATTATTGCTGCCGTAGTGCAGCCGTAGGCAGGCAGAGAAGCAGCAGCGGGCTGAGCAAGCAGCCTCTGTCTGTCTCTCAGATGATGGCCAAACTTTTCTATAAATTTTAAACTTATTTGCTGAAGGTCTTGTGAGATGCATTAATAATTAATCAGGGCTCAGTTTAAAGCTCGTGGGAGCTGAAGGAACCAATCTCATTGACTTAAGTGAGCAGTAGATGAGGCCCTTGCTAATTAATGTATTAAACATATACTCTCTGATGTTAAGAAAAAAAAGCATTGCAATCCCATGTGCTTCCCGCTATAATCTTCTATGATTTTTAGATCTGAAATTGTCTCGTTTTCAAAATGTCTCAATTGCACAGCTCAAAGCAACAGCTCTGCCAGGCACGTGGCACGGTGCAGGTGGCACCCGAGTCGCCCTTCAGGTAGAAACCCTCCTGGCTCGAGGGAGGGAGACTTCTGGCAACCTGCCCACCATTTCCTTCCTCTGCTTCTGAGTCTGCCTAGCTGTGCACATCTGCTAATGGGAGACTGTGCCCACTGGGAGCTGTAGGGCACCCGGTGGCGTTTCTTTCAGACGACCCTGGAGATGTTTAAATCTTGAAGGCTTGCTTTTTTCCCCATTGACTTCTTTTGACAGGAGAGAAATCTGCTGGAAAGGAGTAGTTCTCCCTCCCACAACTTATTCAATCTCATCTTTATCCACGCTTTCTACAATCTCATTTTATTTCAGTGGCAATGCAGAAGGAATGGTGGTGTTGTATGTTATATAACAGCAACCAGCTTCTGATTCTTTCGAAACCCATTGGGCTGAATTCTAACTTTATTTACACCACTGTGAATGAAGAGTCAGTGCCCCATTCAACTGGGAAAAGATATCTGGAAACTGAAGCCACACCTCCCCATTCAAATTTGTTCTCATGAGATTTCTGCAGTAGATCAGGAAGTAGCATCAAATGGCTAAAAAACTGAGAGTTTGCCTTAGAACTACTTCTGTGTGTGTGACATATAAACTGTTTAATGTAAACATTGAAGAATTTCATATCAGTGAGTGCAATTATACATTACACTTGAATAATGGAAGACATAAGATGTGAAAAAGTCATATTCTACTTGAATTTTATGGAGCAAGAATTCATATTACAATGAGAAGAGCCTTTCACCTTGAGAAGAGTTTCATATTTTGCCATGATTAGCTATAAATTTATTTAATAACTTGAACTAGTGTGGGCTCAGAGCAAAAATTCACCCCTGTCCTTAATGGTGTTTGATACCATTTTTGGTACCCACAGCTCCATCAGGTGCTCAGAGCCCCATCCCCTTGGGTGTCTGCAGGGATGGGGCACCACCACCTCTCTGGGCAGACTGTACAGAGCCTCACCGCCCTCAGTGTAAGAAACTTCTTCCTTATCTCCAATCAAACTCTCCCGTCATTTAGTTTGAAGCCATTTCCCCTTGTCCTGACACAAGAGACACTGCTGAAGAGTCTGTCTCCATTCTTACAGCCCCACTTCCTGCACAGGGAAAGTACAGAGCTAATCCCAGGGAACTGTTCTCCATTTGTATTCATCTGTTATTTTTCACAAGGTGTTTAGTGCCAAGAATATTTAGCACTAACCTTTTCCAGTGCATTCCAAATGGCAGGGTTCCATGTGAAACCGGTATTTTCGTATTAGATAAATGGCAAACTTTTACTTGCCTTTCTTCATCTAGCCTGAATGCATTAATTTGTTTCACTTGAAGAAAAGGCTGATGTGGATACTGTTCTGCTGATGTGGTAGAATTTCTTAACGAAGCTGTGAGGTCATGGTGTGACATGGAAATGCAGCTTTTAAGGTACTGGAGGGGCAGTGGTAGGAACCACTGAATAGCAGGAAATGCTTTGTCTTAAATCACTTTGGTAGGAACCACTGAATAGCAGGAAATGCTTTGTCTTAAATCACTTTGCTGCAGGACTGGATCTGATAGGCACAGTTTTGCTCCTTTCACCCCTGTTTGGCCCTTCAATTTTGTCTCATTGTGTAGAAGCAGCACCTTGCATACTATAGGAAGGGTACGTGTAAGTGGATGCCCATTGTATGTAATGTAGTGTCAACCAAGCAACGCGGAGCTTGCGTCATGTAAAAGGTATTTTTGGAGATGAGAGGCACTGCTGGGATTTTGCTCAGAGTGCTTTGTTTGTGCCCTTGCATCTTTCAAGAGCTTTGTCAGGGTCTTTACGTTCTCCTCCTGGTCTTGGGGAGGACAACGCTGAAAGCGTCAGTCTGCACCCGTTCTCTTGCTTATCCCTGGAAGGACTTTGGATGGAGTCCATAGCCAAGGTGTTCCTCATGGCCTCATCTCTCAGGGAGAACCACTGTTTGGCCACTGCTTGTATTTCTTCTCTGCAGTGCTTACGGAGGTGCTCCTGTGCTGAATGCTTTTGCGTGTTGCCTCATCTCCATCGTTCCAAATTCAGCATTCAAAAAGCATTACTTCCAGGATCAAACTGAAGTCCTGAAATGGGCTCCTCGTCGCGTTGATGGCTTTCAGCCACCTGTCTGAGTTAATTCTCCTGGAGGATCTAATGAAGGCAGGAGATTGATCGAGAAATCGAGTCGACCTGCCCGAGGTGCTAATGGGCACGGAGGTTTCTGTGGACTGGGTTTTTGTGGTAACGTGGTGTTTGGAGCAGTGCTTTGTGCTGACTGCTATGCAACAGGAAGTTTGTTGCTCTGCATGAGCAGAGGCAGAATGAGGAAGGCTTGGAAAGCACTCCTAATGCACCTAGTGGACTGGGAGGAATTGTCAAGCCTGCTTGTTCAGTTTGCAGCATTATATGATTTTAAATAAGCTACAGAGCAGCATCCTTGCTTAGCAGTACGTATCCAAGCTAAGCTCCAGGTCCCTCTGTCTTTACTGATTTGCAGTGAAGCTCCAGTGACTGAAGTGGATTTATAGTTTACTGAAGCCCCAAACCTGCAAACATTTATACACCTTCTCAATTTAACACAGATGAATAATCCCATGGTGCCTGGTGTTAGAGTTCCTCCTAACAATGAATATAAATTGCACCCCTATAACGAATGCTGTAGCTTACACAGTATGCAGACAGCTGCATTCTCCCAGGAGAAGAGAGATTTGCTTGTTTTCTCAGATAAATCAATTGACTTTGCTGGAAGAGTAAACTCAGCATGAACTGTTCATGTGTATAAAATTAAGCTTTTGCACATTTTTACTTCATGGGGCCTCATTCTGTTCTGAGACGAAAACTGAACCTTGAAGTTCTGATTTGTTTGGTTCCTAAATGCCTGATTATAGGACTTCCCCACCCCATCATAACCCAGAGGTAGGATCATTGAGATGGTGTCTGACAGACCTGCTTCACAAAAGACAGGATCCTGGTAATCCTGACTGGGGTTCTTGGTGGTTTTTCTTTCTTAGAAGCTTTTAGCTCTTGGCCTCAAGACAGCAGAGATCTTCATGAACATGCCAGGAGGTGTCCTTGGGATGTGATGCAGTCACCCCTGATGCCCAGATAGGTTCAGATAGACCTAAACCTTCCCAGATGTTTTTCTAATTGGTTGTTGTAGTCCAGTGATAGGGACTCAAAGTTCTTCCAGAGCAATCCATTCATGTGCTTCATCGTACTTTTCTGTAGAAAGATTTTCATCATGTCCACTCTAAATAATATTTCCTCTTAGTCTGACCATTATTTGCTTTCCCATCCCTACTGAAAACTAGGAGTAATTTAAGAGATATCACGTTGTAGACCGTGTTTTCCTTTTGAGGAGGTGCTGTACACTTCTCCTAAGTGTTCTTATCCCTTACCCAAAATAACATACCTCTTCCTTTTTTCCCCACAGCTCGTATTTTATAGACATGCATCCATTCTTCTCAGCTCCTTAGAAATCTTAGCTGGGTCAGAAGAGATAGTGTCTCTAAGGGCTGTTACTTGTATCCAAATATGTGAGAAGAATCTAGACAAGATTTGAATATAATTAATTTCGAGTAGCATTAGCACAGGTTGATGACGGTGCCTTTTTTTCATCGAGGTCACTTAAAAAGAGAACATACAATCAACACTAGAGAATGATGTAAAATAAATGTATATCTATTTCCAGTGCTGTTAATGAGCACCATCGTACAATACATCCATTCTAATGGAGAAGTAAGCAAGCATCGAATGTTTTCAGGCACTAAATCTCCTCTCATTTGCTGTGTTGGCAGGAGAGTTCCACTGTGGGTTTGAGGATGGTAACATTTGCCTTTTCACTCAAGACGATACGGACAATTTTGACTGGACAAAGCAAAGCACTGCCACTAGAGACACAAAATACACCCCCAACACGGGGCCAAACGCAGACCGAACTGGCTCCAAGGAAGGTAAGCTCCAGGGTGCGCCCGTTCCTCCAGCACTGGGAGCTCTTCAGCTGCTCTGGGGTCGGGGAGCTTCAGCCAGCTGTGTCCTTCTTAATCACACCAAGATGAGCATACCTCAAGGACTTCAGAAAGAAACTGCCAGAGCTGAGGCATGCAGCCAGTCCCTAAGCAGAGCCCGCTAACGGCACCATTAACCATCTTCTGTTATTTCCGTTGTGCCATTTCCAAGCGATCACTTTCACGTTACAGCCTGGTGGGGAAATATTCTAGCACGTCTTGAACTATTCTTCTGGTTTATGTCATTTAAATTCTAACTTGGACTCTCAGACTATCACAATGAGTGGTTTTTGCCCCGTTTTTACTTCGGGTGTTGCTAAAACATGTAATTTTCAATCTGCTGCTCCTGTTAACAGAAGTGTGCTGTCTTGACTGCGGTATTTATTTTCGTTTGAAAAGTCAGACATATTGTGCTGAATTTATCAAGTACTGCAGTAACTCGTGCTCTTTTATTGTGTGCCCCATGCCCTCTATTACCAAGAGGGAAAAAATCATACTGCATCATATTTGCTTGGCTGGATTAAGTAAATACTCCGTTGTTGGCGCACTCCAGAATAAATGAATATTTTCTCCTCGTGAGCTGTTGAACTGGGATTGACGTGGGCAGTTTAAAATGTTCATTGGAAGGTTTCCATCCACATTTTTTTTACCTTATTTTAAAAATTCTCCCCTCTCATTGTTTATAGGAACAAATTACAACCTCGAGTCTGAAGTCTGAACCCCATCATAAAGATTTTTCCTTTTCTTGAGCATGTACAATGTTATATCAATATGAAGTTGTTTATGAGTACTGACCTGCGAGCCTTGATTTTACTCCTGGTAGAAAGCATCTTTGAAGCAGCTATGGAAAACATGTGGGCTTAGTGCAGAACAAATATGACCCAGAAAACCACGGTGTTCTCAGATGAATGTGAAAAATTAACCAAGATAGCCCGATATCTTCCTATGTGCGTATGTGTTGGGTTTTTAAGACCACAACATAACAATTTTCTGATATCTGAGAATTGTTAAGAACATAACAATTTTCATTTGTCCTTTCCCCAGGTTTCTACATGTACATTGAGACGTCACGCCCCAGGCTGGAAGGGGAGAAGGCCCGGCTCGTCAGTCCTGTTTTCAGCGTCGCTCCAAAAAACCCCTATGGAGCTACAAACACAGCCTACTGTTTTAGCTTCTACTATCACATGTATGGACAGCACATAGGTAGGAGAAAGCCAATGACCTTGTCTTTTCACTCTGGGAAAAATAGTAGGAGAAATGTCCAGTTGTATGGAAGGGAAACGCGGGAGCACTTTCAAAACCAGCTACAACCAAGGCTCCTGAGAGTGTTCTTCTGGCCATAAAACTCTTGCCCACAATCAGTATGCTAGCAGGAATCCTCTAATGGTTGACAGGAGCATGTTGTGTACGCATGGGGTTTTGAGCAGAGACTCTTGACAGTGTGAAGATTTGCATGGGCTTTGCCTGCTTTTGAGCATTTTGCCTGGTCACAGTGTTTTGAATCACTCCTTGCAAGTCTGGGGATGAAGCAATTAGCAGCACAGCCCATGTGCTATGCAGCACGGGTCCTAAAGGAAAGCCTTGAACAATTCACTCAAAACCTGTGGGAGATCTTTCCAAGGTGAATCTTTAGGTCTATTTTTAGTCGTAGCTCTTTCAAGGTGCACGTTTAATTACTTTGCATAGTAAAAAAAAAAAAATGGTGTGGGAAAATGTAAAAGTATAAGCCCAAGCCAATTTTTCTAAATCCTGTAGATCCCTGTGGGTTCTTGGTGCTTACCAGTGCGCTGGGAGGCTTTCCAGTGCCACGCTGCCCTGACTCGGTGTATTTTTATAGATATTTTCAAGGGCAAGCACATCCTTGTAGTGCATTCTGGTGGTCGCTTTGGGAAGCTTTCAGCTGCCTGCAGGCAGAGCTCGGGTTATAAATAGAGCAGACAGCTCACTCCGTTCTGTTAGCTGTCTGCACTGCTGAGCACTCAAACGCAGCCCCCGGTGTAGGTTCTGCTCACTCCACGTTGCAGGAGGAACTTGGTTGTGTGTTGGAAGGAAGCACTGGAGCCATGCCATGCTGAGTGAAACGAAGTACAGAGTGCTCCATGAGCCTATTTCATCATAGGATCATAGAATCATAGAATGGCCTGGGTTGAAAAGGACCTCAAAGATCATGTAGTTTCAACCCCTCTGCCATGGGCAGGGTCGCCAACCACTAGAGCAGGCTGCCCAGAGCCATGTTCAGCCTTGCCTTGAACACCTCCAGGGGTGGGGCATCCACAGCCTCTCTGGGCAACCTGTTCCAGTGCGTCACCACCCGCTGAGTGAAAAACTTCCTCCTAACATCCAACCTAAATCCTCTCCTGTCTTAGTTTAAAACCATTCCCCATTGTCCTATCACTATCAACTCGTGTAAACAGGTTCCGCTATAGAACAGTGAAGAGCAGAACTATGACCATTAAGGGTCATAGAGTTCTTCTGGAATACCTTAAAGTTGGGATAAATGTAAAAAAAACAGCCGTTGAGGTTGACATCTGCCCACAAAATAGCAACCCCTGATTTTTGCAGTTTTGGTCTTTCTCCTGGGCTGCCCTTCCGTCCTTCTCTGCTTTCAGTGAAATTGCTCTTTTCTCTGTCATTTCTTGAGCTGACACATAGAGTGCCACCTGACAAAGGAGCTGACCCACAGGTGAAGATGGTGACAGTGACAGTGATCGGGTGTACGATTGCACAGGTTTTTTTTTATGGTGATGTGGACACTCGGATGTCAAAAAATGGAATCCCTCAATGTCACTTCTCTAACGTCGTTAAAAAATAGAGATGGCGCCATTTTAGCCACTGTTTAAAGTGATCCAGTTCTGAACAGCTTTATACAAAATTGTTATGTCTCCAAAGACAGAAAGGTAATAAACCAATAGCATCAGCCACGTGTTTGAATGCAGGCACCTACGTCTTTTCTAAATTCAACATTGTCATATTCTGCCAAAATGTTACGAAGCACATGGGAATGCAAAATGCATCCAAGAAATGAATCGTGAAATCAGCAAATGTACATCATTTGATTCCCCAGGTGTGAACTCTATCACCTGTATTGCTCACGTGAGGATAGTAAAGAAGGGAAGAGAAAAGAAGAACCTCAGGAGTGATGATGTTCTAAGACTTCAGTGATTCATGCACATGGTTATGTTAGGAATGGTTGCATTGATAAGGTAACCCCTTGAATGAGCTTTGGAAGGTTTGCAGTCTTAGAAATTGCTTCATTTTTAGGAAAGGGGTTATTACAACATGCTGATTTGCCCAGGTAAATCAGTCCTAATCAGCATTTCGGATGATGTATACTCCATAACCTTCATTTAGAAGATATATTTTCCATTGCAGCACATTGTTTCAAGTTTCTCTTTTCATATTTATGCTGCTGAAAGTTATGTAGCTAAAGTTATGTTTTTATAAGTTTGGCCTATGGGTGATTCTGGTCATATTTTGAACAGCTACTTTAAAGCTGAAATTTCATGCAAGCAGCTTGGTCTTCTGAGCTCACCTTCAGTCTTGTGCTCACCTTCTGACCATGGAACTAATTTCTGCCCAAGGAATGTTTTGTGGCCCCAAATATTTGTAAATATATTGAGGAACATAATTCATAACGTTCTGTATTTGTGCTCTGCGTGTTCTAACTGTTCTGCATCATGTTGTCTAATGAAGCTAAAAATTCATTCCCAGTGAACAAATCCCTACAAACCTGACCAACGTAGTGCTGCTTTTAGGCCAAAAAAATGAACGATCTCAGAAGTTGCTTCCAACTGACATCACACTGTGAGTCTGTTAAATATGATTTCCATATCTTTGAGGACTTACACATTTCCAAATGTCCAAAGGAGCTGGGAGGGGGTCCCAATGGGCACTAAGCTGCCCGTGGCCAACAGTGTGCCTGTCACACTGGTGGGACACAGCTGGTGAGCTGGGCCCTACTGGGCTGCCCAGTGCAGGAGGTGGGGGCTTACTGGGAAGTCCAGAGCAGGGACACAGAGGTGGGGAAGGGAATGGAGCAGCTCTGCTGCCCTTGACCTTTCACTGCTGTTCTGGAATTTGCAGCCAATATATACATAGAAGGTTCCTCTTATCCCCGTGTAGGGATAAGCACTGCGCATCAGGGCTTCAGTGTGCACCGTCAGGGTAGGAGCTGCCAACTGGGACCTCACATATGATCTCTGTGCTGAGGGCTTTCTCTTTTAAATGACCTTCAGCCACCAGTTCTTCACCGATTCTCCCTGAAAACTGGAGTGTCTTGCAGGGGAATGGGGCTTAAAAAAATTCCAGCCTGTTCCTCCCTTGTACCTATGGACTACTGTTCAGAGAAGATACAAGGCCATTAACCCTTGATTTTGTCAGTATTGTCATAGCATTGTTCAGCACTTCATTGCTGCAGGTCTGCATTTCTGCTGGGCTTTATTTTCCCAAATTATCCTTAAGATTTCCAAAGAGTATTGGGGTTATTACTCCCCCATCTCATGGGAAAAGTTTTGTTTCCAAAGCACTCTGTGCTCATCAAAACGTTTCTGCATTTCCAGCAGAGATGTGAGTGATCCCTAATAAAAAAAAAATGGAGAATCATCCTGGAGTGATGCTCTGTCACTGGTGCTGGGATGGAGGCGTAAGGGAAAAGAGGCTTCATCCTCTGCTTTTAAATGAATGACCCCAGTGACATCAATTTGAAAACAAGGCTGTAGCACTATGCTGAAAAAAGCAGCCTCCCAGTTTATCCTGCTCAGCATCCATGCCTGCTGCTCAGGTCTTCGTGTCTCTGGAGAAGAGCCTGAAAATGTCGATAGCGATAAGGAGTGGTGCTTGGGAGCCTTTGCAGAGAGCAGAGTGCAGATCCGAGATTAGCACTGACACTGTGGCACAGCTCTGGCGAGATAAGCAGGGGCCTACATCCCATGCCAGGTGGTTAGATTCAGGAGGATGAAGTGTTCTCTGCCTGAAATAGATGGCTCAGGCTCATGAGTCGGAGTGTAATTCCCAGTGGGTCTCATGGCCGGCTCTGAGGCTGCTGGCTGCCAACCAAAGTGCCCACGCTGCACTCCACGTGCTTCGAAGGGAGAAGGTACATTACCTTAAGCAGAAAGGAAAGAGAAGATCCCATTACTTGATTTGCAGCAATCAATGTGCCATTGTTGGGGAACAAGAGAATGAGCAGTCACTGTCCTTATTACATCCGTGTATTGAGAGAGAATGAGGTTGTAGCTCCATTATAGCCGTCACTGTTTTTTTAAGCCATCAGTGTTTCTGATTTTCCCATCTGCACCTCAACATGGAACATTGCTCATTGACTTTCTGAGAACAGCCATTTTTCTTATCATTAGAGCCACTGCAAGCTGCCCAGGCCCATGCTACCGAGTGCTGTGCCCTGCAGCTCCCGGACCACTCAGTGGGATGCCACCAGGAGATGAACTTCCTTCATTCACATCTGCTGCTCCTGGCCACAGTTTGGGTCTCCAACTCCCATTTGTCTGGAGCTCAGAACGACTGTATCTACAGGCAAATTCTTGCTGGGCACACCTCAGTGAGAACTGCATAGCCAACTTGTCCTCCCCACAGCACCAATGTTGCAAAGGCAGAGCCCTTTTCCAAAGCCTTCCTGGAAGAACATGTTGCATTTCAAGGCTAGGCATTTGTTGCAGATGTCACATTTTGGGCAGGCTTGTGGCCATGAGGGACAGGGGCAGGCTCGCAAACCAGCCAAAGTGAGGGGCAACAGCTGGGTGCGTCTGGAGAAGAGAAGGCTTTGGGGAGAGCTGAGAGCGGCCTTTCTGTGCCTAGAGGGGCTGTAAGAAGGAAGGGGACAGACTCTTTCACAGGGGCTGTTGTGGTAATGGTTTCCAACTCAAAGAGGGGAGGGTTAGGTTGGAGGTTAGGAAGAAGTTTTTTACAAGGGCAGTGAGGCACTGGCAGTTTTCCCAGAGAGGTGGTGGTGCCCCATCCCTGCAGACACCCAAGGTCAGGGGATGGGCTCTGAGCACTGATGGAGCTGTGGGTGTCCCTGTGCATTGCAGGGAGTGGGACCAGATGGTCTTCAAGGATCCCTTCTAACTGCAACCATTCCGTGATCCTATGATCTGGTTCAGAAATGGTTATTTTATGTTTTAAGTAAGACTGCTATCACCTGCTGTTAATTCCAAGAAATTCCGTGACACTGAGAGGCGGAGGGTGATACGAACAACCTTAAATCTCTGTAACCTCAGCAGTGATGGATTTACACGCTTTGCTTACGTAAATTATTTAGTGATTCCACGCAGCCCTGCAGCATGGCAGCCTGCACAAATGGGTGAAGTAATTACCGGCTCTCCTTCCCTTCTTCGATATTGGCATTGCTTTTTGTCTTCGTGAAAAGTAACTTCCTGTGTAACGCTGCAACTTCAGGTAGTGCTGTGTAAGGTCCTGCCTCTTCTCCTGCCTCGGACCCAGCACAGTTGTTAAAAAACCATAGATTGGTTTGAGTTGGAAGGGACCCTGAAAGGCCATCTGGTCCCACTCCCCGCAGTGCACAGGGACACCCACAGCTCCACCAGGTGCTCAGGTTGTTTGGGGGGGAGGGAATGGGAGAACCAAGCGTTTCTCTTCTGCGCATGGCAGGATGAGGTCTTTTTGATGTACCCGCAGCGTGCCTGCAGGCAGAGATGGACCGTCACCACTACAATCCATTCCTCCTTTGTGCAGCTTATTCACCTCCCGTGCATTTGAAAATAAATGCTGCAGGAGGGACCAATGCTGCCCAGCTGCTCCGGCAGCACCACCTCCCTTCTCCCTCCGAGGAGACGGGCACCCTGCTGAAGCAGCCGTGATGAGAGTGCTCACTGCTCCATTCCCCATTTAGCTCGTGTTTTTCAAGGCGCTGAGTTTTGCTATTGCTCGAAATACGAACTCTTCATTAGCAGGAGCTGAGTCACTCTGCAGCTGCCTCAGATCTGAGAGGTCTCCTTGCAAATGTGGTTTGTGTCAGCCTCCCAGATGCGGCTCCTAACTCCCTAAGCAGCGTGGTTTTGTGTGAGCCTGACTGTCTGAACATTCTTAAACAAAGGCAGATGCAGCGATTCCCGTAGCGCAGAGACACTGCCCCACACATCTGCAGTCAGAACGGTGAGCAAGAGGAGCAAAGTCTCCACACAGCGAATTGCTGAGCTCTTCTCAGTGAAAACAGTACTGCCTCTGCCTGGTTTTTGCTCACGGCCCATCACAGAGAGGGGAGCACTGTGCAGAAGGGAGCTGAGTGCTGGGGTCTGATACCTGCTGCAAAGAGCATCTGTTCACGGCCAGCAGTGAGGAGACACCCGGAGTTGTGGTTTGAGGGTGCTTTTTTCCTGAGGTTTTGCTGAGGTTCAAATGAGGATTGTCTTGTCCTTGCGAAATGCTTCTTACCAGGATTAAAGGCATCACACCTACCTCAGGTGCATTTGCAAGGATCTGTGGCACTCTGTTAGTTAAACCATGTCCAGGGTAAACAAGAAATAGGACATTCTTTATAAGTGAGAGCTGGGAACCTGCATTGCTTATTTACCGTTGGGTGAGGTGGCTGGAGATGCCCCATTTACACTAGTGCACAAAAAAACCTCCTTCTTACTGTCCCTCCAGAAAGCCACATGTCCCTCCCGAGCTGCTGGGAGCAAGGGGCATGGCTCCCTGCCTCAGGACCCAGCTTGCTGCTGAGCCACCATCCACTGAGAGTTCACTTCACCAAGGCACAGTTCTCCCACATGTAAAAGTGTTTCGGTATGGGATAAGAAACCCTCATATCCACCTGCACTGTGTTGCAGAGGTTTGTTGCAGATACACAGTGCAGGAGTGCGTTGTCCCCGCACCATCACTGGTCCGGCACCCAGGCCCAGCACAGCCTTACCGGCTCAGGCCCTCACCTCCCCAGCTCGGTTCACAGCTCACCAGCTCACCTTCTTGCCCTCTCTTCCAGGAAGCTTGAATGTTTACCTGCGGCTGAAAGGCCAGACCGCGATAGAGAACCCGTTGTGGTCTTCAAGTGGAAATAAGGGCCAGCACTGGAACCAAGCCCGTGTCAATATCAACCCCCCGACTTCATTCCAGGTAAGGGACCACGCTGAGCTGCACATGCTTTGCGGTGTTTGAGCAGTAGGCACCAGGCACTGCAGATGGGGGCATCAGGTCTGGGGCACGCGTTCACTGACCCTTGCTTCTGACACAGGATTTCACAGCATCATTTCAGCCCTGAAAGCTGCTTTATGGGCAGGTAATTGCTTTCCTTGCGGCAAATAGGTGAGCGCCACAGAGCTTAATCACGCACACGTCAGTGGCAGAAAAGCAGCTATTTCCTCTGAGAGGAAATGCCTTTCAGTTGTTAGACAGTGCTGTTAGCTGATATAATATATATATATATATATAATTTTAGACTACCAACTGGAATATGAAATTATTTCCTATGAAAAAGCGTTTAAGGTCCATGGTGTAATGTGTTTGTTAGATGTCTCAGGGAACACTTGGGTTTTTCCATGAAAAAAGGAAGGATCCTTCTTTGCAGCAGTGCTGCCTGCTCAGAGCTATGGCAGTCTGTTCACATCATTCACCACACATTGTGTCGGGCTTCACACATTTCAGTTTTGGTTTGTCAGTGAGATGCTGATAAACCCTTAGGAGCAACTCTAGTTCATGCCGTGAGCTGTTTGCAACTGGAACAGACCCAAAATGTCAGCTGCTGGTTCGTGTCCCCTGTCTGGGATGCCTGGAGTCCCCTAAAGACACCGTGGCTTTGGGAACAGTCACTGAGCATGAACCAAAATGGCTGTCCTGAACACCTGGGTTGGGTTCACTTCATGGGTAGATGTCAGTTCCAACCTTTTATCTCATCCCCATCCATAAAAGGCAGTGATGGTACAGAAATGCTTTGGCATAGGCAGTCAAAGAAGTGTTGAGTGGGAGGAAATGAAAGGAGAATTAGTGGAGAGGGACGTGCAAAGGGCAGCATGATGTGGTGCTTGAGGTGAACAGAGAGGGATGGAATTGGGCAAAAAGACTGCGGGAAAGAAAAATTAGGGTGTTGAGAAGCACAGCTGGGAAGCTGGTCAGGGTTTGAGACACCCCTCAAAGATCAGCTCGTTCCAACCCCCTGCCACGGGCAGGGCTGCCAACCACTAAATCAAGCACCAGATCAGGTGGCCCAGTGCCCCATCCAGCCTGGTCCTTGGGTGACGCTCGTGACCTCTGTGGCTTGCAAGGGTGTCTTCCACTGCCTTCAGTGTTTATAATTGTTTATAATGAAGGTTATTCATTTCACATGAGCAGCTCTCAACTACTGTGATGAGCAAAGAAATGTTGGAAGCTGCTAGAATAGGCTTGGATTTGTGTGCTGCTGAAATCAGTGGATACAGAGAGAGTGCCCCAGACACCTCCCTAATGCAGCGAGCTCGTTTTGAGGTGTAATTTAAGCATTTTGCTCCAGATGGTATTAATGTTTTTTGTCAAATTGGCTCTACCTCCAAGAGTTAATTTCTCCATTAGTCCCACAGCACGCCCTTATAAAATTCATTGGATTTGATGCAAATATTGTCACAGATAAAAGGTTAGAAACTTTTCATCTAAGTTAACCAAAAATATTTCAAAGAACTGAGTTGGGGGGAGCAAAAAAGGAGAAGAGAGATAGCTGTGCAAATGGTGCTGCTTGGGAAATGTATTCCTCGCATAATTCCTTCATCTTGTTAGAAGGGCTTTGAAGTTTGCTAGGGAATACATTTCTTGCTACACAGAATGAGTCCACTCCTCTGCAGAGCTAATTAGGCAGCAGTGAGGCAGGACGGCATCGTGTTGCGTTGGGAAAGGAATGCAGATAACTTGATTTCTTCTGTACAGCAGTAGTGCCCGACTGATAACCAGCCTTACAGTAAATCATAGAACGGCCTGGATTGAAAAAGGCCTCAAAGATCATCCAGTTTCAACCCCCCTGACATGGGCAGGGTCTCCAACCACTAGAGCAGGCTGCCCAGAGCCACGTGCAGCCTTGTCTTGAACGCCTCCAGGGACGGGGCATCCACAGCCTCTCTGGGCAACCTGGGCCAGTGCGTCACCACCCTCTGAGTGAAATGATGCTGCTCACCTTCTTGCTACAAGGCACTCGTGTCCATACAAGCATCAGTTCCCTTCTCGGGTGTGCAGATAGGGTTTGAGACAGGAATATTTGACAGAGTATGACTGGCAGTCCCTCAAGAGCACCGATATCCTTTTGGCAAAGGTTAAAGCCAATGGAATGGTGAGCCTGGTGTTGGAGGCTGAAGGCAAAAGGCAATTCAAAAGCTGCTTTTTCTTGCAATCTGCAAATGCCTGTCCTAAAACAGAATGTAGAGAATGGAGCACTTTCCTTGAGCTAAGCTCACATCCTGCATGCTCACCTGACAAGCATGTGTGATCTCAGAGGCTGCGTTCCACCCCGTAGGAAGTGTTTGCATGGTATTCCAAGCCCCTCAGGAAAGTTTACTGCTGTGTGCTTCCCATTTGCCATCCTATTAACAGCCATTTCTTTTATTTTTTGCAGCTTATATTTGAAGGGATCCGGGGCCCAGGCATCGAAGGAGACATTGCTATTGATGATGTATCAATTGTGGAAGGAGAGTGTATGAAATCCGACCAGCCGGCCAACAGTAAGTGGCTCTTCCATGCGCTGGGGAGAGCAAATTGCTTCTTGTGCTGTAAAACTGAGGCATCTGCTGAAAAGGGTGTTCTGCGAGAGAACAGAGTATTGCGTGGTTAAGTCAGAGAGGCTGCAAGAGAAGAGTTTTGCTTTCTGCCCATGCAGTGGATGCTGGCAGCAGCCAGGTCCCTCAGGGCTGCGGGTGCAGCAGCACCCCTTACACCCAGCCCTCCTCAGTGATTCAGGAGGGACAGATGGAGGAAGCAATGTGAAATGTTTTGGGGGTCAAAACAGGGTGAAATTATTAATTAACTTGTCACAATTGCCCGTGGACCTCTTTTCATCCCTTTGTCCCCACGTTGGCGTTATAACACAGAGCTTTAATTCTGCCTTTTTCCCCCTTTTTGTAGATTTACGATCAGGTGCTGTTGGGACATTAGCGCATATACGACTTATCCCAGTTACCATCCTCATGTTTGTCTTAAGTCATCAGAGGTGACCTTATCCTGGCAGAGGCTACAAAAGATTCACCAGGCACTGGCATGAAGAAAGAGTCTTTGTAAAATGGACATTTAAAAACAAACTACCAAAGATTCCTCCACTGACTGTCTCAAAAGTTAAATAAATACATAAATAATAAAAAAAATAATAATAATTAAAAAGCACTGGGGACATAAAAGGCATCATGGGAGTGTAACTCACTATGAACCACGCGTGAGAACGAGATCTGGCCTAAGTGAGGAAGAGACCTTCAGGTGCTTTTGTGGTCAATAACGAATACAGCATCATCTGGTTGAACTCTCGGAACAGAGCGATAGAAACCCTTGTCAAAGCACAAAGTCATGGCTGGTTTTGTTTCAGATGAATAGTTTGCTTGTTACCATGGAAACCTAATGGCCTGCCAAAAAAAAAAAAAAGAGGAGAGAGAGGAAATAATAAAATTAAAACAGAGAGAGAAACACCTCACTGTAAACAGGGTATGTGAAGAGCTGGCATTCATTTTCCCTTCGAGAAGGTTTTTAGTGTAGAGGTAAATACATGTAGGCCCTTTCGCCTTTGGCTGTCACCTCCCCTAGAGAGTAACCCCAAATCAGAGCTGTTTTAAGACATTTCTGTTTCATTTCTCATGGCTATGCTCGATAACTGTATGCTGTCTCCTTTTGCATGCATTACGATCCAGGATGTGCGACCTGGGCTTACATATGACACAGGCTTATCGGAGCTTGCTTGCGGCCACTCGAACACCCCTCTCCCCTCCCCAACTGAGTCATCTGTTCTAATGAAGTGAAGAAACCAAACCACCATCTTTTATAAATTGCCATGGAAACCAAGTGCCTTCAATGAAACAAGCCTGATTTAAAAGTATATGTAGAATAATAATAATTTCAACACAGAAGCTTGCACTGCTAAAATGTGGTTTGTGCAAACTATTTTCTAAACAAACTACGG
>JANHGO010003728.1:0-26443 GCA_024606505.1 Aquila spilogaster | reverse complement strand
AGTCAGCTTTCTTGGCACATGGAGGATTCACCCTGTGGGATACTTTGCTGACTTTTCTCTTCACCTTGACTCAGACACACACAATAGAAATAGCAGCTGTGGACTCCTATGGTTTCAGACCCTGCCCTGTTTCAATTAGAGAGGCACATGGATCTGCAGAGGAGGCTTTCAAGGAGGATTTGTGGGTTTCCTTTTGAGTTTTAACACTTAGGAAAAAACAAATCTTGCACTGAACCACTTGCTTCTCCTGAGTACCTCCAAGCACCTGGCAAGCAGGCAGCAATGTTGCTACTGTCCCTCCTCTGATGGGATGCATGGAGTGTGCTCCAAAAAGGTTTTTACTCCTTCACACCCATCCTACTACACAGGCAAAATCTGTCCCCACCATGAGTTGTGCCAGTGGAAGAACTTACGGCAAAGGACATTGCTGAGAGCATGGCAATGCAGGGAAGGCTGGGTGCTTCTCCATTCCCAGCCACTCCAGCCTGGTAAGCACCTGTTGCTATGATGAGGTCACCCTGCCAACAGCTCATTTCGGGAGGAGGTGGCCCTGGGGCAGTGAACAGCACCTTTCCTGGGTCTCCAAGCATTCAAGCAGCATCTCCCTGGCTTCCTGATCCAAGCCCTGGTTAATGCTTTCCCAGCCCAGCTTTATCAGGCTCCCTGTGGGGAGATGGGGAGAAGCTCTTTTGGCCCCTTCAACAGGGCTGCTGCAAAGGAGTTGGGAAGTAGCTGGAAGAGCAGTGACTGCTGGCAGCTGAGCAGAGCTTCCTGGGCATGCTGACACCAAAACGCATTTGATCTTAGGATGTCTTTGCATCCTGGGAGGGCCCCCAGGAAGCACACTCTTACCTGAAAGAAAGCAAGCACTTCTACAGTGCTGAAGCAAAAGCCTTCTCCCTGCATTGCTCTTCTATTTTCCTCACTAGGATAGAGGGAAATAGCATAGGTCACCTCCCTCAAGAAGCACCATCCTTGCCTAGGAAGAGGAAGAGGAGAAGCTGCAGTGAAGAGCAGCTAGGGTAAACTTCAGAAATTGTTTGAATAGCTGTGGTAATTAGTTGTGCACATTTGGTTGGTCCTTTTTTCCTTGTAAAGAATTGCCATGAAATTGTTCTAAAATAAGTCAAACTAGCATCTTCCCTACGCCACGCGCTGCTTGGCTCCAGGGAAAGAGGGGTAGCGCCTGCTAGAGGGTTGTGGCAGGGATGGGGCTTAGAAACCAATCAGGATTTTCACAGCATCTCAAGCTGTTTGAGGCCTTGCCCTCTGCTGTCATGTGCACGCTAGAGATTTTTTTCTTTCTTGTTCAATAAATCCCCTGTTTGCAAGACCTCGGGAGTGTACAAAAGTTTGAAAGTGACCCAAGTTCAAGCACAAGGCTCAGCAGGAGACAAATAAAAGGAACTTTAAATCTATTATTAAATAAGTGAAATCTCACAACATCTTTAGGTCTGACTTGCATTTTCTGAGCCCTTGAAGTTGCTAATAAAGACCAGCAAATGGCTTGAATTTTGATCCTCAGCTCTGGGGGAGGATCTGCTTTGCCTGATAATTCTTGGGAAAGCATCCAGAAATATATTTGTCAACATTTGGAGACTTTGGAAAATATTCCAAATTTTCAAGTTGGGGCAAGTCTGTATACAGGCTAAGTCAAGTGCAAATACTGTTTTCATATCTCTAACAGGGAGTCAGTCAGAAAGAGAAACAGGAGTTTTAGGCAGAAACTTTGCAGAGAAATAACAGAGCAACTTATCCTCAAAGTACATTTTTCTATACTGATTATTTCTGTTGTTAACCAATGATTAGAAAACAAACAATTCTTCCTCAAATTCTTCCAGATTGTTCTACCTTACAGTCCACATTTTGAAATGGCCTAAATAAAATGCGTGGCCGTCTTAACCTACAGTATCTTGTAGGTCACCTTGACCTACGGGCATCCAAAATATAGCTTCTAGTCAGAATTTGCGACCTCGAGGGCAGGATTAACTTAAGCTAGCAGGGCTCCTGACCAAGCCTCAACACAAACCAACACCCATTTCACTACAGATACCATAAGGACAGTGTTGTGGAGCAATCATGGCCAAATGTAAACTCTGGAAGTCCATGAAATGACTTTCAGATTATTGAAATATTTCACATGTATTAATTAAACTTTAAATCATCTGTCTTAAATCAGAATAGCAGAACTACTTCAAAACTAACTTTGAAGTTCTCCTGCTGGGAGCAGGAGGATGGACTGTGTGTCCTCCAGAGATCTATTCCAACCAAAATTACCTGATTTTGTTAAAATGGCACGAAATCATCGTAACCCGAAAAGTTGGTTGCAGGGACAGAAAGAGAAATTGTAAGTTTCTAACCACACACCATGTTATTCCTCAAGAGCCAGAGACTGAGTGTGACAGTCCTGACTTAGCATCCACAATCCCCATCTCTCAAATGCCAGACAGTGCCCCCAACACGAGCCTGGGGACACAAGCTGTCTCTCCACTAAACAATTGCGTTATTTTCAGATGAAGGAAAGGCATGAAGTGTTTGAAGGTCTCTCTGTCTGGGCAGATTTGCATGACCAGTTCTGTTAGCAATCACGCATCTCTGGCACGCCTGGGTAGTTAGACGCTCTTCAAAGATTTGCAGTGGGCAGTTTTAGCCATGCATCTTTTCATCTTTTATAGCTACACTCCTTATGTCGGAGCCATTAGCAATATCTCTAAACTCCCTTTCAATCATGTTTTACGGTGCCTGTTCAGTGCATTGAGATACCTTTTATGGTTGGGATGACACTTTCATTATAAGCTGCTGTTTTCGGTGGTTTATAACTTTCCCCCAAAATTACCTTTGGGGGCTGAAATTTTCTCACGTTTTCTTACTCACAGGCCAGCAGTGAATTTATTTAGAAAGTTGGAAGATAATCTCCCCATCTATTTTGGAGTTATCAGAAGTTAGAGGAAAAAAAAGGGAAAAGAATATTTTTGGCCATTACAAAGAAAATGAAAGCATTTTCAGTCTCCTATAATGCAAAAATCCAGGGTGAAAGTAGGCACCAGGAGACACCTGTTTACTGTGATTAAATTTAGGCAAAGAAGAAAATTTAAACACTACGACAAATTGCAAGGCACTCAGATACAGTGCAATCCTAATAGTAAGAGATGGAAAATGTATTTATGACTATTGGAGGCTGAAGGATCTTTGTTGCTGGCTTCAGCACTTTGAGTTTCCTGAGCTTTGTGCAATGAGCCCTTAACAGAGCATCAATAAATGCCTTTTGATTTCATAAAAGCCCAACAGTCGTAGCCACTCAACAAATATATAGGCAAATGCAACTAAGGTATTTATCAACTGCTCTCAAGGTATTTACTCACTTCCCAGTATGTGTGTTCCAGTAGTCATTGTATCGGCCTTTTTCTAGTTGTGCTTACTTCTCTTTTCAGGAAAAGAAAATGCAAACAGAATGCTTCCCCTCTCAGTGCCTAAACCTCTTCTCTGGACATATTTGCTTGTTTGTATGATGGAGGCTTTCATCTGAAAACCTAAATGCTGTCAGAAAGAGGCTGCTGGGCAGGATGGATGCCTGCTTTGATATTAAGTGAGATCATCGACACAGTAAACAGGTAGATATTGTTATGGCTGCTGCAAGTCTACCTGGGTTTCTTTTAGGTATATATCAAGAGGAAAATAAATATGGAGACAGATTCAGTTTAGATTATTCTCTATGGATCTGCTACAGTGCTGGCTCCAGCCAGTGGGTCCCTTTTTCATTGGCTTTAATGGCTTTCCAGTCAGGCTCTAGGGTCTGATTTTATGTTCAATGACCCGGCTGTTCATGATGAGGTTTCAGCAATTTCAGAGTAACTGGAGTTGCCAAATAGTTTTAGATATAAATGGCTCACTTCTCTCATAAATTTAACAAAAGCGGCTCCACCTGCAGGATCCCCAGAATTAGTGGGATTTAAGAACCTCCTGCAAAAGGGGCTACAAATGCTTGCTCGAGCTTTTAAAATTTGCTTTAACCTTCTGTTCGGATTCTTCTGTGCATTTCAACCTGTGCATGGCTGCCTTAAACAGCATCTCCTCCGGACTTGCAATAGCACCTCTCTAACACAACTAAAATCAGAAATCACCACTTTGAGTCTAATATCATAATTTAAGGAGTTCCAAGCTATGGCACTTTTCAGCACAGTACTTAATCACCTTACTTAAATTTTCAGTGCAAAGAAACCAGAGCAAACATGCGCCCTGAAACACCAGGTAGGGCTGAATGGTCTCAGCAGCTTCACGCAAACTGAATGAAGCAAAAATCCCTCCACCCACATCAGAGGTCACGAACATGATGACAGTTTCTCTTTAAAAGGTGAGTTACTTCATCCTGCAGAATGATATGCTGTATTTAACGCTTCATTTTAAGCTGTTTTGAGCTCAAATGAATATAAATACCCAATGGTCATTCTCTTTATTAAACTAGAGCTACACAAAGGACTAATAATCTGGTTGTCTTGTTGTTCAGTCTAATTATAGTACGGAGTGTGAGGAATCCCATGTGCCTCCTAACTTTGGTTGAAAACAATTAGTCTGCAGGTTTCTTCTTTTGGCTTTTATTATCGTCATTATTGCAATTAATAAACTTCATCTTCCTCTGCCAGAGTCGACAGAAGCACACACTGCAAAACCGGGAGAGGAAAGGGAAATGAAGTATTCTGTCTTTTTTCAAGCGATTTCTGTCTTGCTTTTTGGATAAGATCTGTTTTGTATATCAGGGCAGTCAGCTCAAAGGCTGGATCCTGGCAAAGAGTATTAGAACAAAATGCTCAAAAATATTTTTGGTAATGGAGGCTGCTGTCAACATTTCTCAAGAACAGGTCAAGCGCAAACCTTGAATAGGGGCCCTAGGGAGTGGTTTATAGTACGGACTGATACAGTAAACGCAATTTGTTTTAATTAAGGCGATGGGTTATTGCATAATTCACATTGCGCTGGCTGAAATGACCGCACCAGGCACTTTTGGAGAATTACAAGCCATTCTCATAAATTCCATTAACTGTAATGCAGCAAATGTTGCAGGAAACTGAGTTTCATCAAGAAACATAAATGCAATATTCCTACTTCTCACAAGTTTACACCAGAACTAATTCTGCAGTATATCTGCAGCTCTTAGCTCCTACACATTTTGAAGTACAGTTTTTCCTACACTTTGCCTGGTATAGCTAACGAACCTGCAACTACGATCAGCATTCAAAGCACCAAACCAAATACTTAGGAAACAACAAAAAGCCTGGTGCAAAGGATATGGCGCATCACCAAGCCCACCCAATAGAGCACGGTCTCTAGATCCGTACAGGTTGTTAAACTGGTGTTCTGTGACAGTGTTCTGTGACAGTGTGATCTGGAAAAGCAGTGGCTATTTTTTTTTAATTTAGGAGAAGGGGCTGCATACAACCTGAGAAGCTCTTGCTTTTCAGAGTGAGCACACAGGGCTGATTCACTCCGGTGTCAGCTTTTGTAATCTCAAATTTGGTAGCTTTCAAAGAAGTGTGTGATTATGCAATTAAAAAGTGAGTCAGAATTCATGAAACAGAAATACAATGGAATAGATTTATATTTGCCTGGGTCAGCCCAACATTAGCAGTGACAAGCTTTTTTTCATAGACAATTTTGTAATATTTACCTTCTTTTAATGTCATTAGTATATGTATCATACAGTATATAGAGAGGGTACACTGCTATTTATAGTATGAATAGAAAATATTCTAGGGATGGAAAGATGCTAGGGATCTGTAAAAAAAATTAAAGATGTGATTGCATTGTTAAATATTTACTGTTTCAAATGAATCACTCAGTGCACTTCAGTTACTCCAGTACCACAGAACTGCAAAAATCATGTACTTGAAAGAAAACAACAGCAAACATCTTACTATGATGGTGAGGTAATTAAAGAGAGAGGAAGAAGGGAAAGAAGAAAGATCTCAGATCAGCACTAGAATTCATGATTAGATGTAACCACACCGTGAAACACTGATAACCCCAGTAGATGTGGGCATCTGCCTCCTAACACTCTGTCTTAGTTTTAACTCACTTAACACCAGCTACCTGAAACATTTCTATTCTCAGAGTGTTACCTAGGGTCTGTTTAGAGGAGATTGCTGTAGGTTAACAAAAGTTTATTTAAAAATTCAGGATAAGGTTTTAAAACAGGCAGTGTGAGCCACTAATGCTGGGCAGCAGAGAAATGAATAGGGAAGTGACCTTTTTTTGCACAAAGATGTAGCTAATGTTGTAGCAAAGCATAGCTAATGTTGTAGGAAAGCTGCTTTTCTAAGGTAGGTAGTTGTGGAAACCTGCTGTTAACATTTTAAAATTTGACAGCCCTTAATGCTGATGTCAGCCAGAAAGCTTTCAGAGTGTTTTATTTGCATGATCCCTACATCGTGGTGGCCAACTGGTTTGTCCTGAGCCACACAGAGCTAGCAAGGCTCCTGTGCTGGTCTGCTGGTGGCAGGAAAAAAAGCCACAAGGCGCACGTCAGGCTACTGGAGTCACTCTTTGTGAAACAAACCAGCAGAGCGTGCTGAAGCCAAAATATCCACCTTCTCTGGCATACAGTTGCATGGCCAGCCCAGCCCCATCTGCCACTGGTACTCCACGGGCACACTCTGCCTGCTGCCAAGGGTAACTGGGTCACCCCAGAACCACCCCTACGACCCTCCAGGGATCCGACTGCACTAACAGATGGACAGCTTGACTTCAACACACCTTTGAGGCTACCTCTGTCTAACAGTGTGGTTGTCACCAATGTACTCCAGGCAAAAAATGATAGCATTTGCAACCTCTATTCAGCTTCAGTTTCCTCTTCCAACTGGCTAATGAAATAATTCTCCTTATTGTGCTTCTTCTTCTTCCTTCGGTGCCTGCCTTATCTATTTATTTTTTTCTCTGCTGGAGGACACAGACCTCTTCTCTGTTTGCATTTGGGCAATGCCGTGATCTCAATTTGAGGAAGGAGAAGAGGCAGATTTAGGTGCTGCCCGGCTAAAGAGGAATGTCAACTTATAATAAGTTGGTGGCTGTGCTCTTTCCTTCCCCTCCTACTCTGCTGTCTGTGATGTGATGTTATCAGTTTGCCTCCTGTTCTTTCTTTTGGAGCATCGTAAATATAACAGCAAGACGGAGCTGCTTTTGAGCAAAGTTCCTCACTGCATTATACATGAGTTTGGAAACAAGAGGAGTTTGTTCTGAATCCCATTTAGCCCTGTGAACTTTTGCAGGTGAATTTCAGGCCTATTTGGCTGGTTAAAGCTGAAGTTTGAATTATTGAAACAACAGGGGGGCACGTTGGATCTCTTCTGCCAGAAAGGCTGAGAGAGACAGCATTTTATTTTCAGCCTTATTAAAACTTCTCTATAGAGAGGAAGTCGATCTTTTCAATTGCTCTTAATCTCCAGAGAAATCTCCCACTGATCCCTAAAATGCCGAACTTGCAATCCTGGAGCAGTTTTTAACCTGCAGCACTGGAACCTTTCTAATTTTTCCAATCCTGCTTAAATGCATCTCCTTTTGCCGATTATCCGACTGTGGCTGGATACTGCCAAAGCCTACTACGGTATCCATTTGCACAAAGACTGTAATTGTTGTCTACAGACTTGTGCAACCACCTGTGCCAGCCTACGCTCAGTGCTGGATGCTGGGCATTTTGTAGGGATGAAATGTGAATTGAGGTGGTTCACCCTCAGAAGCAAGACTCGTCTCGCCTAACTCCAAGAATTTGATTCAGCTCCAGCCTGCACACATCTACTTCAGACAGCTGTCTTTGTGCACATCTCCTCTGGACGAATGTCTTTGTTTTTGTGCAGCTGGCTCTTGGCTTTGACAGATAGACGAGCCACATGTTCTGCACAAGGTGCCCTGTTCATCTGCAAACTGTTGTCTGGGCATCACTCCTTTAGCCTAGGCAGGTGGTATGGTGGCAAAGGAAAGGGGCAGAAGGAGAAAGCAACAGCACTCTGGGAGAGGCTGGCAACCAGCAGGAACCACATCAGATGGAGGGGATTCCTCTGTGGCAGAAGATCCACCAGGAAGTGGGTGAGAGAAGGAGGAGGCTGCTTGTCAGCATCTGAATCAAAATGAGTTTTCTGAAGACAAAAGACAACATCCCATCCAGTAACCTGAAGGCATCAGCTGAGTTCTACCTGTGCTTTTAACATGCACCATTTAAAGATGATGCGTGTGAGATGAGCAGCCTTTGTTTTCCGATCCTAGCTGCCTCCCTTCCCTGGCCTGGAGTGATTTTTTATCTCAATTGCCAGCTTTGCGTGTCATTCAGTTCAACTTAATCGCAAGGACCCACAAATCAAGCGATTTCAGGCTGGGGGCTCTGCCTTACAAACCCTTTGCACATCAGCAAATAGGATTTTCTTGCACTTCCACATGGACTTAACAAAGACATTTGCTCTCAGTTTATAGAATTTACATAGAGCAATTTGAACATTTCACCGTGCTATTTGTGTGAAGATCCTTTTGAAGTCAAAGAGCTCGGATGACGTATATGAATGGATAGGGATTAGTACTGCAAATACTAGTTGCATCCAGGTTGGAAAGCTCATAATTTAATGGTCAAGGAATTAAACCAGACTCGGAGTTAATATCCTCAGCTGATTTGAATGGATAGAAATCTTGCAGAGATACAGGTTACACATAGAACAGCACCAACAGAATTGCATTGATAATAACTATTAATTCTCAACCTAGCTAATATTGGGGTGTTAGGTTGTTAAAGTGAGTTATTATGAAGAATTCACCACAAATGCTGCATATATTCTCAGATCTCAGTGCAAATTATTTAGTGCAGCCCAGTACATGAGGTGTACTGACTGGGGGAAAAAATCTGTACAGGAGAACACTGTGAACCAGCACTCAGCTGCTTCTCCACAGTCATCAAACAATATGAACCCTTTAATAAGATATGGAAATCCAAACATATATGGAAAAAGCAAGCTGAGTTCTTTACAATTTTTATGTTTTTTTTTTGTCAGTTGTTACATTCAACAGAGAGAACTCCATGTGAAAATTTAAATAATACATGATTTTGGATTGAGGAACACTGAGTCGTCTCAGCTAAAAATATTGCCCTTTTCTGAGCAAATGTTTGATCTTGGGTCAAAGAGCAGTAGTTGGTGAATTCTTGTTTCAAAGTAATATTTAATTCTTTATCTAAAGCTTGACCTAATTTCTAAAAGGGCACAAATGGGTTAAATAACCCCCACATTAAACACAAATGTATATTTAATGTACGAAGGTACATTTTAGGTTGACCCAAAATTTAAAAAAAAAAAAAAAGAAAAAGAAAAAAAGTAGAGTGCCACTCTAGAGAGCACTCTCTAATGTTCGGGGGATTCATATCATTTCAGCAGAAATCAGCAGAGAGATGTAAACCACAAAGACTTTCAGGCCTTCTGATCCAGCATTATTATGTATCCAGCAGAGATCAATGCCTCAAAGAAAAGTGTGAAATCTCCTGAAATGCCCCATTAAAGACTACACATTTAATAGCGATTAGTATATGGATGTCTGAGGTTCCACCTCTTCTCCTTGTTATGATCTCCATTTAATGTGACATTCCCCATACGGGCTGCTGGGATCACATGAATTTGCACAGAGCTGCACTAGAGGAAAGCAGAGAAACTGCCTGTATCCTGACCAGCTGTAGGTCACTTTGCTGTCCATCCAGTGGATGGCCTATTTTTCATCCAAAATTAATTGATCTTCACTACAAACCCAGATATTTTCAGGTGTGTGGCAACACCTCATACCATCGCTATCAAGAGTTCACGACAGAAAGTGCAGCACAGCTTTGCATCTTGTTGCTGTGGTCATGTGGTGCTGAGTGGATATGCAGACATGCTTCACAGACCCTTAAAACTGGAATTTGGTTCTGAAAATGGCGTTAGCCACTGTGGCCTTGCCTAAAGTGCCATGTTATTTACCATGGCCACACACTTACGGTTACCAGTTGTAGGCTGTACCAAGAAACAAAGCACTGAGCTGTTTCACTAGAAATGGCTTTCTACAAAGTTGGAAGCTTCGCTTCTTGTGACCATCTGGGACCAAAGACTGGGAAGATGGCTTTGTTGATTCTTGGTGCTTTGGAGAGCCCTGGCATTTTGTTCAGATAGTCTGATTTGTTTGTCTTTTGTCTTATCTCTGGTTGCAGCTCATCAGAACTGGTACTACACTGTGCAAACAAATGGAGGGATGATGTAGGAAACTTCTGTCACGATGACAAAGCCCAGTGAGTGTGAACATCACTGTTCTATCACAGGTAGCGGACTGGGGATGGAAGAGGTGACACAACATATGCCTAGGTGGACCCCTGCACTCCACCCAGAGCTTTAAAGAACCAACCACTCCCTAACCAAATCGCTGTGAGGAGACATACCCGACCCGTTCTTAAGACAACGCGGCTATTTGTGTATCTCGTTCTTTGCGGTTAGGTGAAATTCCTCCTCTGCTTAGGTAACAGCTGCAGTCGGATGAAAAAAAAATCCCCTCATGTTACGCACTTGTGCAAAACAGATTCTGCTAATTAAGAACTCCTATTTACTCTACCTTTCATAATACACTTTAAAATGGTGATGAATACCGCCAAACAAGGTGACATCCCTTTCCAAGGCGGAAGAGTCAGTTAACCAAATGAAATTTTGCAGGGGGAGTTCAACTGCTTGTCCTTTACCGTGAATGCTAACATAATTCGGTTAGAAAACTGCTTATGTGTTGCACCCACACCAGTTGTGAGTGCCAGTTCTGGGCAGTAAACATCAGGGAATGGAAAACAGCAAGTGCTTTCTTCATTTACAGAAATGAAATAAACAGCTTGCTCCGAAGGCTGACTGCATCTAATTGAAATAATTACAGAATGTTATTTTGCATTATGTGGATAGACTGATACCTGAAAACAAATGCAGCTGAGACATCAATAATTTGCATATCACAACAGAACTAAAAATGATCTGTGATTAATATTCAACCAATTAAAAACTGAAGTCTTTAAAATGTAAACTCGTAATTATTGAACCATTAACAAACTACTGTTCACATAAAAGGGAATGCATGTATATAAAGGGCCCAGTTTAGAAGAATTTGCATATACTTTAAGATGAATTTTTCAAACTCTATTTAAATAAACTTACGGAATAGAGCGCAAAGGTCTGGAATAAAATTCACTTAGGACGATATCTGGTTTATAAGTCTGTTTTAACAACGGGCACAGAAATGCAGGTATAAAGATCAAGGTGCCAGTTTTGTTTAACCAGCTACATTAAGCTGGATGTTAAACTAATTCCTTGCCTATTTAGTAGGTGAAAGAACATATAGACAGTATCAAAGACAGATACTACTCCCACCACGATTCCAACAACTGCTTTAGAGACCAAATAAAAAACCAAACACGGAGCATAACAAAAGATCATATTTTAACTAAGTAAACCGTGAAATGAATAAGTATTTAAGAGAACCGAAATTGCACTATAACTAAATAATTCTTGATGTTTCTATTATAAGTGGCTATTAACGATGACATATGTTTATGGTGTTGTAGAAATTATCTGAGAAGGAAACTTAGTTATGCAACACAATTTCATTGTTAGGGTTTTAGTATGTCATATTTTTATATTTTTTTCTAATTTACAGTCATGAAAAATAAGTCCTCCTCCAAATCTTATTTAAGTGGTTTCTAAGCTACTTGTCCTAACCTACAGCATGTCAAACTCACTAAGATTTAGGCTTCTGTGTCAGGACAACAAGCCAAACCAAACTGAGGATAATTTTGATGTGTAAAATAAGCACAAGCCTAAGGTCCAGACCGTGATCCAAGATGATGACGTGCTTAAGGAATAAATCACTCTAAGGGATTACATCCTGGAATCACTTGGTTGTACCCCTTTCTTTGAGATCTGGCTAGAAGTTCTGTCACCATCAGTAGAAATTTTCTGTGTAGCCTGATGGTAGACAGTAACTGGAAGACAGCAGAGACAGAAAGGGCAAGTTGGATTATCTGGTCTGGTTCCCTGAAGTTTACAAGGTTACTTCAGGCTACACACCATGCCCATTATTGGCATCTCTAACCTTTTCTTCACTTTCTTGCTGTGGTGGAACCTTATTCATCTCCTTTGATTTTTTTTTTTCTCGGTCTGTTGTTTGCCACAGGAGCATGCATTTTTCCTTCTTCAGTTTAGCAAAAGGAGAGCAAAAGCTAACAAGCAGATAGATTAGTAACATGATTTTCTGCAAAGAGAAGTATCTGAAGAAAAAGTAGAAATGTGAGATATACTACTTCCCACCCAAGGAGACACACACAGGGTGGCATTCAGTAATGGTACAACTAGCTTATCAATAATGTCATTATCATATCTAAGTAGAAGGAGAGAAAGGTAATTTTTACTCTTAGCTACTGAAATTCATCACGCAATCTGCTCAGAAATTACAGAAGCCTATTTATATTTTATTTCCTTTCACTTTTTTGTGAGAGCTTCTAAACAATACTTTTCTTCTGAACATACAGACATGCTTGGTCACCTACCTCTCCCAACTTACTTCTGGGCTGATGCAGGAACTTGAGACTGAAACTGTGCTTTATGTGTATTCAAAGTCTGCCAGGAGAAAAACCTTCCTGTAAGAGAATCATCAAAATGCAGAGGCCAGTCGAGATGGTGAATCTACCACTCACAGCACAAAACCTTGGAGAGCATTTTCCTCAAGCTGTTCGGCACACATGCAAATAGGACTTCAGCTGAAGTCGAGGGGAGTTCTGCACAATAGGTGTTTTGTTTTTTCATCCACAGTAATTTTCTGGGTGAGAAATGAACTGATAGGAGGCAGGAGCTAAACATCCTACTCATTCCTGGGCATTTCCAAGTACAATTTAAGAGACAGTATCTGAACCCAGGCTGCACGTGTACATATAAGCGGCGGGGAGGAGATGCCTGTCATACAATTGCTAACGTCCTACTTTTATGCTACCTATGGATGCATGGGCATCTTAAACGCTTTTCCACAGGCACTGAGTTGCACTTTTCTGCTGTCTCTCCAGTTTGTCTGTTGTCATCCTGAAAATGAAATAAGGGTTAGTCCTTAGTTTGAAGTAACCAGAGATACTGATGACCCACACACCCGTGGCTCTTGAAATCAGAAGACCAAGACAAGAAATTGCAATTGCCGTGACCAACATGGGAGCATGCTTTCTTTGTTCATGTGCCGACATCTGTACTGGCCAGCTGTGAGCAAGTCTTGTGTACCAAGATGCGAAAAACACACCTGGGAGAGCAGCAGCATGCACACAAATGTATTTGGGTTGTTCTGTTCGAAAAGGTTCATGCCAGGAGTAGAAACTCATATAAAAAGTCCCTAGAAATTAATGGGAATCCCTTTGGATCAGGCTCTATTTTATAATTATTGTGTAAGCAGTACATGTTGCTCCTTCCTTTTCCCAAAGAATGCTAAAAATAGCCCAAAAGTTAATGTTGTGGCCCTTCACACAGGGCCCAGGTAGAGAACAAACTGTTTTGTTTGAACACATGGAAAGCTGGTTAACAATTCTTTGAATAGGAAAGCAAAGGTTTGTGTGGGCTCTGTTGGTTTCTGGAGTTTCCATGGTTAAACAATTTCTGTTTAACAAGTCTACAACATGTTTCTGCTCCCAGACAGATCAGTAACAAGTGCCATACTCAGCAAACAACATCCAATACAGCAGAATACAACAATGACTGTGCAGCACTGTCTTATAATAGGGCTTCAACTGATAGGACATAGCCTTTTAAGGAAAAAAAAAAGGCAATAACTCCACCCATTGTGCCCATCTTCTATGTATTTTGCCAGACTGTCAGTCAGAAGATGGGGAGGGAGAGCATCCTTGAAAACTTTGTACATACTAAAGTGAGTCCCCGCATGTGCATCCTTTTAAAGGTGCAGTGTGATAGGAAACAGCGCAAGTCTGCAATGCACTGAAAACAGAACCACTGTGAAAGAGTACTGTGCTAAATAAAGTGGAAGAAATGCTGTCAGATATATGACTCTGCTTGGCTCCATATTATTTCCACCTAACTTACTCCATTTTATCCAGGAGCCCTCTTCAGTGAGCAACAAGTAACCCATCACCTGCTCCACAAAAGCATCACCTGAGAAAACAGTGAAATGCATGCATCCCTTCAACAGGGATTGGCCGGGGTTTTTCGTTCCATCTTTTCCTACTCATTTGCAATGAGTCGTTGTCTTGAATGTTCGATAAAGTGGGCATGCTGCTGGTAGTGGGTCTTCTGACTAATTCTCTTTGTTAACTCAGCTCCATAACACTACTCTTGCCAGATTTTACTGACAGGGCACAGTGGGTAGGCATTTAATTTCACTAAATTGCAAGATGTCCAGTGCTTTACTTATTTTCTTTCTATGTGCTCATTTGCCCAGGGGTTGTTCACTCTCCAACTCACTGTCAGAGGCTAAAGCCGAGCTTGGCCTATCCTCCTGCCCCCTGAGACAATGAAAAGTGTGAAATCAGAAGACAAAAAAACTAATGAAAAACTAATGGATGAACAACTTACCTGGGATACTTTTCCATAAGGTTGCATGATATAAGGTTAAATGCAAAACCTAGAAGCAACTGCTGTTGTCCTACCCAAGTCTCTTGTGGAAACTGCTCACTAAACTGATTTCTCTAGAAGAGAAATATATTTAGAATAAGCATTCTGTGCTGGAAAACTCTGACATTATTGAATACACCGAATCATGAAATAACACTTCATCCTCCCTGAGTGAATGGCCTATTAACTGAATAAAAGAACTATGACCATGTACTGCAGAGAAAATGTAAAGAAATTTGACTGTGGTTGGAAATGATGGAGGCTAGAAAGGAAAAAGGTACTCTAAGAAGGGGGAAAAATGTATTGTGTTACAAGGCTTGCTTCTTTGTTTGCGCCTAACGACTTTGTCTTCAACAGTGGAGCAGGGGAAATCTTTGGTGCTATGAATACCACACCTGCTGGGCTTCCAGTCAGGATTGGATGGGTTGAGGTCACTTGACATCAACAGAATGTGAATTTAGAATATTCTAATTTAAGTTCTCACTCCTCCACGTTTTCCCCACATGTGAGACTATTTCTTATCTCCTTCTGGAATTCCACAGACTTAAATGGGGCTTCTCACGTGTGTAAAGGTGGATGGTATACCCCCCTCATAAAGCTACCTGCAAGTAGAAAAGTCTCTTACTTTATTCCTTAGAAAGTTGAAGAACAAAGCTTACAATAAAAATATGATGAAAGAGAATAAAATAATTGTCATTCAGTCTTTAAAATTAAAAACAAATACTCTGTTTTTTTCTGAAGTTTAAGCTGGTGCTGGCTCTTGGACAAAGAGCTTCAAGCTGTGACAATGTGGAACAGGGAATGAGCACACAGCAACTTGCCAGCTACTGTTGTCTCTTGGCACGCTGGGAAAGTCACTTCCCAACTACTGCAGTTCCTTTGCTCATCAACTGAAAGACCACTGTGATAGAACGAATAGGCATCTACAGAGGAAACCATGTGCTTTAGACTTGTTGCTTGATTTAGGGAACAAGTTACACTAAGGGGGAAATACCTGAAGCAAAATTAAGATATTGCATGGGTTTGTTCATTGCTCTACTTTAATCTGGTTTTGCTTCTGGGGTTTCTTTTGCAGCTGCCCTAATTTCCTCTACTTTTACATTTTCTATTAATTTCAATTAAGGCCTCTATAGGCTCATGAGCTAACAGACTTTTTTATTATTGCTTTTAAAAAAGCAGACCTGCACTATCTTTCCTATTGCCTTTAGCCTATTGCAAAGGAATGTAGGACCATGGTCTTTCAAGAAAGAAGAGAAACTGCAGCTACTTCAGTAACTGAGTGGTGACACTTTTTTAACCTAATGATTAAACACCAGCGCTGATACGGTATAAACTGGCTTCAGGGAAGGGATGCTGAACCAGTAACCAAAAGAGAGGTGTTTGCTTTTAACAGCAAAGATTTTGATGCCATATCAAAATGATCAGGAAAGAGATTGTGGTTGAGATGGATATCTCACCCTCTTCAAGAATTTCAGCCCTGCCTGGGTGGAAGGGGGAATGTCCTTTCGTTAGCTGGCTGCCTCTCATAATTGTCTCCAAGGCCTGAGCAGCCAATCCAGACTGTTCCAAAAGCAGGTAAAATGCAATCTTCCTCATCTTAGCAAAGGCTTAAGCACAGCAATCTGTAGAGGCAGCTGTGCTGCATTCTCCACTGGATGAATGCACCAGGGAACAGGAGCTGAACCATCAAAAGGAAGATGGAAAAATCCAGAAATAACTTTAAAAGTTTAAAGTTAGGTTTTAAGGTGAGTAAAATAATTATTCAGGGCAGTGAAGTCTTTCAAATTAATTTTTTTTTAATTTCCTATAGTTTACAAAGTATATAAAAAGAAAGAGAATTCTTACAATGTGACACAACTCTTGTAATCATGAAACTCCTAAGTGCGTCCCAGCTTCTAGCTACATGATGTGCCTGGCACGTACAGATACAACTGAGATGAGTGCTTAGAAAATGATGACAGAGATGTAGGTACATTAGTAAGAAAGGCCAAGTTCTGCTCATTTTTATATTTATGGGCTGGTTTCATGAAAGAGGGAAGAACTGTCTGTCCTCCCTGTTTCCCCTTATCATGTCCCTGCTACCAGCCAAAGGGTCCTGTCATACTCTTCCCTTGTGCCATCTCTGGCACTTATTGGACCCTTCTTGAACCAACTCACTGACCTCACAATAATGGCTTTTTTTTTTCTCTTGCATAGGTTAGTTTTCAGCCAAATTAGTGAACTGAATTGGCTTATAAAGAGCCCGAGCACACGGCAAAGCTGGCATATGATTAGTGGTGGGAGTACCCAGCCACCTACAGGGTTGGAGGGAGGTGGGGCGACATATGAGGGGAGGATGAACTGGACTAAACACACAGCAACAACATATCTTAAGTGCTTGACAATGTCTTTTGTAGCTTCACAGTCACGTAAATTCAATTTTAATCAAAGTTTACATAGAAAAGTAAAGGAGAAAAGTAAACTTCTGTAGAGTTCCTTCATTCCGATAGAACAAGGTCTAGGATTTTCTCACACTTGGGCCTTTTAACATTTAAAAAGGAAAGATATCTTTTCTTCCCACATGTCCATGAAATCTCATTTTCAGAAGAAACATTATGCATATTTACTAAATAGTGAAAGAATCAAAGGCAGATTTATGTGAAAAGTCTAAACCGATGCCTGAATGATGGAAACGTAGTAGTCTAAAGGAGAATTCTAGCCTTATTGGAATCCTCTTATGCCAAGAGGAGGATATGCTTGTAGACACATTCAGTATAGCCAAAGAAATAAAAAACATTGTCTCTGCTTAATCTCGAGATCTATGACCTGAATACTCTTCTGACATACAACTTTTCAGGTCTTCTCCAAGATGTGAAGTTATAACCTGCCAGACAAATCTGAAGCCACCATGCTCTGAACATAAGAGGAAATGTATTTTATTAAATACGTGATTAATATATCAATAAAAATATTCAGATATTCACATATCAATAAAATAAGTAAGAAGCATTGCAGAAAGATGAAGAAGAAAAAACTGACATATTTTAACAAGGGTCATAGCAGGGATCACGTTAAATAACTGAAGAACAGACTTGAGTGACTGGAAAGAGCAGCAGAGGAGATAGTTTTAGGAAGCTTGTACAGAGTTTGGGAGGCTGGCTAGGAGTGCATGAGTAATATTCATAGGACCTTTATCCACTAATAGAACTGAGAGAAGCTGGCAATTATGACAACGGTAATGAACCTGTCTTATCTATTTTAAGACACCTTGTATGAAGAATTCAGAGAGAAAGAAAAAAAAGATTATTCTTTGGTTGGTTAAAATACCATAACTTCAAGGGATTCCCTTTCTGTTCGCTCTGCATGGAAAATATACAAAAGCACCATAATTGCAGAACATTTAAATAGGTCATCTAAAATAGATCCTACAAAGTGAGAGGAAAAAAAAAAGTCCACCCTACTTTAAAGTCATTTTTTTAACAAAAAAGAAAGAGGATTACTTTCTATTATCTTCCATGCTTTAGAAGCCCAAGAAAGCCTGTAGATTTACTTTAGAAAGCCTGTAGATTTACTTTATATGGCTGCTTTGCCTTAAGATTAGCCCAAGTGTGATGTCTTCTTGACGTTTACAGATGCCAAGGGATCTAAAACATCTCATTTTCCCCCTTTTCAGTTTGTTCTGAAAACAAGGTCTATTGACTTCATGCCTTTTTCTTAAGCTATTTTGTGCTGTTTCCTCTATCTCCAAGATCATTGCCATTATTGTATTTATTGAAGGAAACTTTCATTTGGGTTGCAATGGATGTAACTATATTTCCTTGACAGCATTCCTGTTAGTAACCCTGTGGTTTTCATTGAGGTTGTTGAAGTAATTTTTGGACAAAGTCACAGTGTAATGCATCTTTCACTGAAGCCAATGAAGTCAGATTCAGTTTTGTTTAAAATAAGGGTTTCTGATGCTTTCCTATTTTAGTAAAAAATTCCATGGTGTAATGAAAGTTTTGAAAATAAACTTTATTTCTGTGTGCAAATCAGCATTAGCTCATACTGTAAGTACTAAACCCAGTTAACTAACACCATGAAATGCTATTCAAGTATTGTTTCCCTCCTCAGGTTGTAGCTTGTTAGTTTTGACAGGTGCACAATGAAATATAATAGAAGCTGAAAAGGTCTTTTTCTGTAACTGTTTGGCCCTTTAAAACTGATGTATAGCTGGCAGGTCAATATGGATACAGGCATACAATGGCCCAAGTTTCAGCTGAGGTCAGTGGTCAGTAGTCAGTGGGAGTGAAGCTGTTCTTCAGGTTTCAACTTAGCATCTAATTTTTTCGGAGCTGCTTACCAGCAGTTAATAGCATTTCGCTACCTGTACCCAAATATGGTTGGGCATTAAAAAGTGCAATTTAGGAGCCAGCCTACAAAACAATGTAGTCAAACTCATAATGCTTAGTCCGACTATTTATTATCCAGTTTTTGGAAATAGTTGCTCACTTGCATTATTGTTCTGCTTAGTGAAGGCCTTGAGGCAGTATCTCATTAACACCTTATCTTCTATTTATGTTTTTATTCATGTGTTTGTTTTCTACATGACGGAAGAAGACTATTTCAGATCTAGAGATTACTGAATAGGTGTTAGAATGTGGACATTCTTGAACCTTCCAAAACCATTATTATTACTGTAGTCAGAGTTGAGAATCAATATTCCCCAAATGCATCATAGAGGCTAACAGCTGAATTTTGTGGCCTTTGTTCTGTCAGCCTCTGTCAGCTTTGGATTTCTTTCATGAAGTGACATCTCTATCATATGAAAAATCCCTACCCAACATTTAATCATTTTGTTGTATTTCCCTGATGACTTATTTTTTAATTAAAATAGGTATATTTAAAATAAATGTTATTTTTGAAAAACTAATTTTCAGCAATACTTAATGCTAAGCAGAGCTGATAATCCTAAGGTAGAAACGTCAGATATGAAGTACAGGAGAACAGAGTAAGGAAACCTACCCCAAAACATTTATCTAGAGCCTGTTACATTGTGATGGCATCACTAGGCAGTTCTTTGATAACTTTAAAGATGAGGTTCTCAGATCCTTTCTCCAGACCAAAGCAGAACAGAGCTACCATGTATGAATGGAAGACTGAACCTTTTGCCCGCTTTATACATTCTAAAAACTTTCTGCATCTGAAAAGAATTAAGAAAGCAAATGGACAAGCATAAATTGGAACAAGCAAGCAAACCAAATTCAGAAAACGCATTGACACTTTTGCATGGAATTCCTCCCAAAATAATTAACATTTGAAAATTTGCTAAAGTTCATAGCTGAAATTTAAAATTTAGAAAACAATTCCACCTGCTCTGACAACAAATATTACATATGATGTAACATTCATCTCAGCCGATAATGTTCTTTGTAACAATTTTATGAATCATTACAGTTCTCTGTTTTTAACTCCCGATCACTACTTGTTGGAAGGAAAAACTGAGTAACAGATCTTGAGCCTATATTTTAAAATCAGGAGTAAGGACCCTCTTAATGAAATGATCTTTGAAACAGACTCTGATCTGCAAGTGTCTCTAGCTGCTTAACTTATTCAGATGTGTAATTCCATTAAAATTAATGAGAATTAGGTATGTGTTTTCTTGCCTTAATTGCCTTATTTGTATAAATAAACACTGGATATGGTGGTGTAATCTGATCAAGGATTTCAGTTCTCAAATTCCTGACTATCAATGCTTTGTTCAAGCCACAGTTCCCGTTACAGGGCTACACACGTCTGCCTTTATGCTGGTCTGTCTGACTAGAAAATCACATCACTTTTCTTTGTGAACTACTTTCAAGGTTTCAAGTGACAAATAACAGGGACTTTAATCCTCTCTTTTTCCAAACAATTTGTAAATCAGAACCATCAAAACACATGTGCAGTGAGAGAGTACGGCCTGTGGTTTGAAGAACATTATGGTTCACTGCATCTCTGAAGTACTCTGAGCTTACATTTCTTAGATTATTTCAAGACCTGTCTTGTATTCTCTCCAGCTTGTTTTTCTGAAGAGTGAAGCAGCAAATACAGACTAGCACCTAAGACCATTTGTTAAGTAGACTTTTCATCCCCATTACGATCTTGCAGCTTCCTATCATTATGTCTCGGCTAATGAAAGACAATTACAGAGCCCCAGTGAAGCTGCCAGAGATCTATTTGGATGCACAGAGGAAGCCCATATTAATATACACAAAGACTAGTTTTGCATCCTTTTAAATAATTATTTTCACTGCAATGAATAGTAGCAAAATCAGGTTTTGAGAAAGGGCAAGCAGTGATTTCTTTGGTGAGTTACTGTTTGCTTAATGGCTCCTTAAAAATGATACATTTCCCACATTGCAGAAATTAGCCTGCCCTTGTACCTGTGAAATAGTATTACAGCAGCCTGGAAAATGCCCTGAAGTGGTGCACTTGTGTGCAAAACACAGTGGGTATCTGCATATCACCACACAGGGGTGGCCCTGAGACTCTCCCCATGACCTGAATTAGGCAATGAGCAGACAGCAAGTGGATTTGCATTGCTAGTGTATGGAGCCAGCACGTACATTATACAGAGTCCATGTGCAAGGCATCCAGGTGGGTAGGAGGTGATGGGGAGAGGAAGCACATTTTGCTCCTGGCAGAGCTGCTCCAGTTTTGCATCTGCTACTGAATCCCTTAACCTGACACTTGAACACCACATGAGAACCCAACCTGCACTCTTAGATCTAAGAAAACAAAAGCTCTGTCTCTGTTTCCAGAGGGCTGGGTTTGCTCCCCGTTGGTGTGCAGGATCGATCAACCAGATTCATGGCCCAGGATTGCATCTTACTATGCCGTAAGATCCTCCTGACGGCAGGAGGTACTTAACACTAGCAACCCATTTTCCATCCCCCTTCTAGCTCCACTTTAAATCATTATTAAGTATTTCTGGTGGTTTGTTTGTTTGTTTGTTGGGGGGGTGTTCATTTGTTTGTTTAAGAGGAAAAGAGAGAAACTGTATGTACAAGAACCAGTTTGAAACAACAAAAAACTCAGTTAAATTACAATACTATTACAGACCACAGATTCAACTAATGTGAAGCTGTGCTATTTGTAAACACCTTCTCATTGCCTGGGAAAATGGAACAGAACATGCCGGGCTGCCGAGGGCTGGGGGAAGAGCGTTATCTGCAAGTACTTTATGCTGTCACCTCTGAGAAATGGAGGAATTGTGCTGGGAGTCAGCTGAAGTGAATGCAAATATCTATCCTTTCCAGCTGAAGAGCCCTCAGAGGTGCTGCAGGTTTGATTGTCATTAGCCCAGTGCCATTATTCCCTGCCTTCTAGAGAAACTGGAGCTGGAGGTCTGGAAAATCTCAGGAGGTGAAGTTATGCATTTGGGTCACTGAAAAGATTGGACTCAGTAAGTGAACGTGCTAATGTCACATTTTATGTGACTAAATCTGCTTTCTGCAGCCACCCCTATTTTGGAACCTAGGCCTTTTCACAAGAGCACGTGCTCCACACTTCCTGGAGGGCCGTTCCTCTGGCCTTGAGCAACAGGCCAACACTCATCGGCAGCTGGGCTCAAACTCCGAGTGAATCAGAGATCATCACAGCTCTATCTTAAAGCCTTGTTTAGAGTTTAAGAACAGGCTAAGCTGCCTGTATAGATATATGAAAAGTATTTAAGGGCATTAACTTCTGCCCCAAAACGCTTCAGTAAGATTTTGACTTTTAAAAGTGCATCTTCTGAAAATGCACCTTCAGTGATTTGGAAAACGTTAGTGTCTATTTAACTCATGCATTAATTCCCATGAAGGACTACGCACTGTCTAATGTTGCAGTCTCAGCTTTTGCTCTCTCTGATGTAATAGTAGCTGGATCAAACCCATACTTTGTTTCATCAAGGAAGGGGAATTGATTCATTGGTGAAAAGTGTTTTCTTCTGTAATTTCACTAAGCAAGAACATTCCCTGGCTATTTTCATTATTTCTTCTACCAGAGCTGACAAACTGAGGAATGCTTAAAACATCAATGTTTTCTAAAGAGCTTTTTTTATACATTGTGCATTATGTTTCAACAATTCTGAATCTGGAATAAAGTAGCTGCATTTCAATGTACTAATTACATGAGTTATCAAAACAAATGACTGATCTGCTAAGACAGCTAGCATTACTTCTAAGCTGCTCCATGGGGTAAAAAAGCAAGAGGTTTTCAAACAGCACAATCCTTGTTAATTACATAGGAACTTGTAAGAAGGCAGCAGTGAAATTAAAATAATAACGTGGTCTAATATACTTGAAAGTCCAGACATTAATATCTGATCGGGAGGAGCCCTGAATTACACTGAACCAAGTTCCAGAATTGGCTTCTTATTATTCAGCAGGCAATCTGTATGCAATATTTAACAAATCAGGCATTTGATGAATAATTGTTGACAGATCTTGTCTGCTTCACTGCTTTTCACAGAACTGCATCAGTGAGACTAGACACAGCATGTGTCTAGGAGGTCCTACAAACTTTCTTATGATTTTGTATACTCAATTTCCGAAATCCACCAAGGAACAATTAATATTGTCCCTTACACAGAATCACTTGTTAACAGGTCTGGAGGAATCAGGAATCTGCTAAACAGCTCCTGGGTGCTGCTATATGGAACTGTTAGAAGAGCTCTGTGTTTGATTTAAGAGTATATGTTGACCCAAATTTAGCTCTCAGCAAAAACAAGTTAATGATCATCTGAAAGAATGCAATGCACATGATGTAAATGGAAGCAGAAACTCCCCCTATTAATAAGAAGGGAGAAAAGCTACTATTTGCAACTTTATCTGTAATGTTTCATTCATGAACACAATTACCCACAGCCTATTTTTCAAGTGTACAGCCCTCAGATATTAGTCAGTGTTTGGAAACTTTTTGTGGATCCATCTGATAAGAATCTACTTATCTTCAATTTTCTCAGATCTTGCAAAGCGTCTTCAGTCAAGATTTGGGCTCTGGGACAGAGAATAACACAGTTCTGTCTCTGATTGATGGCCCTGCAGCTAATCGACTTTAAATTGCAGGGACCTTCTGGCAAATAAACAACAGTCCACTCCAGGGACAGAACTGGAAACTGTGGAGCTAAGGCAGCATGACCTGGATGCCAGAGCTGGAAGGTGAGTTGGCGTGGGGAGGAGGATGAAGGGCTACCTATATCAAGCCAGTCGCAAACCGAGCAACTTCTCGGGGCTGGCCATGAACAGCAGGGGAAAGCAGGCTTTGCTGAAGTCAGTTTTTGAGCAGGAGCTGGCTGGTTCTACATACCTAAACCAAACAGCCCCATCCCCACAGTGCTTGTTTTGAGCTAGACATTTGCCCTTGAAAGAGCTTTGAGACCTGGCACAGGGATTTTATCTTTTTTAGGTTGGCTTGTATCCAAGCCCTTGTCTTTACTGTAGAAAAGGAGAATATAAAAGTCATTCCACCCTCCCTGTAAGAGTAAAGATAGCGCGCCCCATGAGCAGGCTGGCAAGGATACCCTTGCCACTAGCCAAGCAAAGAGCTGGCCTGACTCGGGGTGAGTGCAACGTTTCAGTCCTCAGTGAATCAGCTGAAGGTTTTGCAGCATAAAGTCATGGAAAAGCTGCACAGTACTTTTTCAGTTTCCACTTGACATCCTTCTAAATTAGGAGCAAAGCACCTGGATCAGTTTAGTAAGTTAGGCTACTCTGCTTTGTTTACAGTGCAATTTGTTTTGTAGTGAGATTAATTTGTTAAAAGTTTCATTAGGAAACTGAGAATTTCAGTGGGCTAAACTGCAATGCTCTTATTTCTTGCCAGGTAGTCTTTTTCTCTTTCCCTCAACAACAGTTTAAGCCAAAAGAAGCCCAAATGAACTCATTGGGTTTGTTTGGCATCTCAGAGTGCAGTTAGATGACGTAGCTGGGCCAGTAGACCTCAAAAGGAGCAATTTCCTTATCCTCCCTACTCCAGGCTGGAGCAAGTGCATGCATGCATGCATGTACACACATGTACACACACACAGACACACACTGAGTGATCAGGACTTTTAGCCTGGATCACTCCCCCAGTCTGGTTTAGTACAAAAGGCCAAACAGTTGTATTAGCTCAAGTGATGCAAACGGACAGAGGTGAGTGTGTTGCCAATGGAGTCACACACTTCACTTGGAAGAGACAAGTAGCAATATGTTTATTGATAAAAAACAGTGATTTAACAAAGCTTGATAGTAAACGCAACAGTGGTTTAACAAGATTCGATGGCAAGGTACACTTGATTATTTACTGCATAGAGGACAAGGTCAGACAAAACTGCAGGAAGACCCTCCTGTTCCTGAGTCATGAGGTTCAGAAAGGACCCCCTTGCATTCTAAACTCCTTCTCACAGGGGAGTTTAGGTGCAGCTGGATCCAGACTTAGTCCCAGACATGGTCAATGGTTTATGTCTAAAGGATTATATGTGCACAACGATCCTTTATATCACGTAGCTAAGATTTCAAAGTTTCAGTGCACTTATTCCCAATTCACTTACTGAGTATCTGATGCGATAAGGATTCTCTCAACCTCAAGGAGTAACCCTGAGAGGCATCTCTACTCAAGGGGGGATCCTGGCATGCAGCCTGCTGCTGTGCAGGAGAGCTCAGCAGGCCCTGGGCTGTCCGCTATTTATGATATAATCATACTTTCATACAAACTACAGATGTTAGTTTCTTCTAAATTTGGCTTCATTTGGACATTGACCAGCACTGTGGTTAGGTGGGTGCATTGCTCAAATTAGCCCTTGGCTATTGGGTTGTTATCTGTCTCCCCCAAATCCACGTGACCAGACACATCCATTATGACCACCACTGGTGGTTATCACTTGAGCAGGGTTATGGGAAATAAATGTCAGGTTGGGGGTGGGAGGGAGAACACCATCACAGAGTGACAAGAAAATATGATGCTTTAAACCAGTTCCCAGAGGATATGCATGTGAAATAGCACATCAAGATGCTCCTTTGGCCATGATCTGATGGTACAGCCTCAGAGCTTCAAGTATCAGATCAGAAACACTGAAGCCACAGGATACAAATTACTGTTCCCACCTTGCAAAATGTTTAGCTCCCTTTGCTGGTTCAAGTTAGTTTAGGACATTTCCGTTAGACTAAACCTTGTGCTGACCATTCAGTCATGAACTATCCATGCCACTTTAGCTTTATGCCTGATCAAGTGTTGCCTGTCTTCCCACAGCCAGCAGGAACCCGGAATGAAATCTCAGAGCCAACATAAGCTCCGTATCATGTGCTGTAATTTAAGAGAAATGCATACAACTCTATGTGTACACCTGATCTGGATTGGTTTTGTACCTTTGGGTGATCTTTGTTTTGGGAAGGAGTGAATGGAGGCAAGTCCATGCTTGGGGCGGCAGGCGAACTCCCTCCTTGCCCACCTTGCCTTCCCAGGTACCTCTGTACAACAGGTATGAGGCTCTGCATGTGGAATGCCAGTCAATGGATGATGTGGATGATGGTCCATCTACACCAGAGGTGTTGTCAAAGTCAGAAAGGCCTACCCCTGTATCACAACTACCTCCACGAGGAAGAAAAGACGGGTTATAGTTGTAGATGACTCCCTTCTAAGGAGGAACAGAGGGTCCAATATGCCAGACAGACCCTCCTCTCAGGGAAGTCTGCTGCCTTCCTGGGGCCCAGGTTAAGGACATCACTAGGAAACTTGCTAGCCTGGTACTGCCCTCGGACTATTACCCATTATTGCTCCTCCATGTGGGTAGTGATGAACCTGCAATGCATAGTCCAAAGGCAGTCAAAAGGGACTTCAGGGCCTTGGGATGGTTGGTAAGGGAA
>JANHGO010003727.1:0-26449 GCA_024606505.1 Aquila spilogaster | reverse complement strand
TGATTGTCAGCATTAGTGTTTTTATATTGGATTGGCAAAATTTACTAAGCTGTTGCTGTTAGAATAGAGTTAGAGCAGTTCAGTTGGAAGGGACCTTCAAAGATCATCTAGTCCAACGTGTTATTGAGGGCACTTTCCAAATGCTTCTTGAGCACTGACAGGTATGGGGCATTGAGCACTTCTCTAGGAAGTTCCAGTGTTTGACCACCCTCACAGTACAGAAAATTTCCCTGATGTCCAGCCCAAGCCTCCCCTGCTGCAGCTTTGTGCCATTCACTCTTGTTCTATTGTTGGCTGGCCTCTGAGCCTCCTGTTTTCCTGGCTGGGCACCCCGGGTGTCCTCAGCCTCTCATCACGGGACTTCTTCCAGCCTTTTAAAGTGTCTTTTTTGTATTGTGGAGCCCAGAATTGTTTCAGTGTTTGAAGTGAAACTGTACCAATGCTAAACACAGTGGGATAATCACCTGTTTTGACCATCTGGCTGTGCTATGCTTACTGTACCCTCAAATGTTGTTTGCCCACTGGGCTGCTGGCCAGCCCCCCCAAGGACTGTTTTTTGCAGAGCTGCCCTCTGTCTGCTTGTTTCCCGGTCTATTCTTGGGACCAACATTACTCCCAGGTACAGAACCCAGCATTTTCCTTTGCTGAATTTCATGCTGTTAATAGCTGTCCATTATTGTTGTAACAAAGATTTTGGTGTTCTGTAATCAATTTCATATCTTTTTTTTTTAAGTTTCTGTTTTATTATGAATTCAGAACAGAATTCTTGGTGTTGCAATGCAAGAAAATCTATATATGGGGCTATGTGCTATATGTAAGTGTTCCAGATGTACACATGCAGATTCTCGCATGTTCCTGGCTGCATTTCAGGAAGTAAGCCTTCTGATAATGGGGCTCCATGCTCAGCAGCGCAGCCTCTTTTTGTGTGCATGAAGTGGTGTGCCCAGTCTGATCAGGTTCCACATCAGATGCAGCTGCTCTGTCTGATACATAAAGCAGAAGAGAAGCTGTGACAGTTCCATCATGAACAACTACTGCAGCAGCAGGGAAGTATCCTAAGATGAGACCAGATCAGACTCAGGTACAGCATATAAGAGTTGGCAGTGTGTATGGAGCACAAAAAGTCTGTAAAGTTTCAGTTTTTGGTAGGTTTTTAAGGGGAAAGGAGAATTAAATAATGAAACATAATTGACATTTAGTGCTTGGGTTGTTCAGTGCAACTTCAGCATTATAGTTAGCTCCAAAGGAGAAAGCTTCATTGGCTGCCACAGAAATTCAATTCTGTAAGAGCTCATTTGTATATAATTGCTTAGGTTGCTTATAAATTGTCCACATAACAGAAATATTTTGTAATACGGATTGGTTATAGATTTGACCTCACAAAAATATTTCATATTTCTTTTCTTTTTCTTTCTTTTTTTTTTTTTTGGAAAGGCTGTTAATCTGTTTTGTAGCAATCTATAAAATAGCAAGAGGGCTTCCAGTGGAAAAATGCAAAATGCTATAGTTCATAAAAATAGGTTTTTGAATTTGTGTGCAGGTGGTTCCAGACAAACAGATAAAAATGCACATTTGGATTCTTTTTTTCCCCATCTTTGTATTTTCTCTGGTTCTGCCGAATTCCTGTGCTTGTGAAGGCTGATCTAGTAACCTAGGTACTTAATTTCGTTTAATACGTTTGTACAGTGGGTAGCTGTTTGTTACAACTTGGGAGTCCTTTCGATAAAAAATACATACCGTAAGAGATGCAAGAGAGAGTTCCTTAGATATGACATAGACAAATGAATTACTTGGGAATTTCTTCCTGTTCCAAGATAAGTTTTTCTCTGAACTAGTTTCATCGATAATGCCTCCACAGTAGGCAGAGTTAATGTGTAGTTCTGTAATACTTTGCTTCAGCTGTAGGAGTAAATAGCCAGCAGAGGGAGCACAGAGTAATTTATGAATTGGATTATGAAAAGTACTGGTCTGATGGCTAAACGTATTAATGATGCTCATTGTGGAAAGCAAATAACACATGCGTAATGTGTTTACATTCAGTGATGGACTAGGAGGAATGGAGACATGTTTGAATATTTGAGTAAATGTTTTTCAGCTTCTACAAGTGAACTGTAAATAAACTGATGGATTGAAACCACTAAATCTTTTGATTTCAGAATGCCTCTGGAAAATACGAATGATTCTTCACACATTTTGAGTTCTGATAATTAACCATAGATGCCTCCTATATTTTTGTTGTTGCTGTTCCAAGTGTTACAGAAAAGCTGTACGCTCTTGTTGATAATGAATCTATAGCCTAATTTGTTTGTACAGCAGCATCCTACTTTTTCTTTCTGGCAGAATTCATCCCATGGTATTAGGAAGCACAGGTCAGGAGCAGTGGTCATTTGTTTGCTCATAAAGTGAGGCTGGACTCTCTGCAGTGGCTTAAGCAGCTGTGACATTCTTCTAACTTAGCTACTACAAACTCATTTGGTTTCATAAGGCCTGTGGGAGGCTCTGCTCAAGAGCATAATTTTGATCACCAGCTATAATTTGTACCTGTCAGAGTGTGTGGGTCAGAACAGGATATTGGTCTGCAAACAGGAGAGACAACTCTATTTAAGGAATGAAAAATCACTTGTCAGGTCCAGAAATTGATGAGGAAGCTGAAACAGGCAGTGACATTGAAGTAGATGAGCAGCACAGTCTTTTTGACCAGAAAGAGGAAAAAGCTGGTGTTTAGTATTTTTAAAAAAGATTACCCTATATCTGCATCTTCTTGCTAGTATTTATGAAAAACTAAGTGTTAAAAAGGACAGAAAAGCAGCCAAAGGATACAATAAGGAGAGTGGTGTTTATTCTTACTGTGTTGTGTTTTGAGCTGATATGTGATGAGGAAGATAATGAACTGAGGAGGAGTATGAGCAGCTATCATAGATTATCACAGAAATGAAACACAGATGAAGGAAGAGAAGCAGCCTTTAATGTGAGTGTGAGTCACGTCTTAGCCAGAACATTTATGAATTTCAGTTTCACAACACTTTCACAATAAGAGTGAAATCTAATTAAGTGGTATCAGGAATTCAGATACCTCCATTTTTTAGGAGGCTTGTACAGAAGAGGTTGGTGATAGGAAAAGTACTGGTGGGAGAATATATGTTGTATGAAACAAAATACAGTCATATGTGTATGCATAGCCTTCTTAAAAAACATTAAAAAACATATTGCCTTTCTTGTACAGAAAGAGAGGTCTCTGAATCAATGGTAGCTGTGATTGTATAATAAGTGGTAACAAGAAGTGATTGTTTTAGTCTGGAACATATTGATAGAAAATAATACAGGAAGCAGTTTGCCATATCGTGGCTGTCTGCGATGGTTCATTCTCTGTCTCACGGGGCTGGAGTGAGGAGAAGCTCTTGCAGCAGTGGGGAAAGGTCAACTCCTTTAACAGGATACTAACGTGGGGGTGGACCTGCTGTAGAGTGGTAATCTCTTCAAGATTTTACTTCTCTAGGTTTCAGTTTCACAGAGAGAATGGCTGACCTCCCAAGCACATATATTAGACCAGATGGAGAGCTCTCCACCATCCTGAGGGGAAGAACAAGGTTAAGGAAATGGAGCTGTTCCTTTAGAGATGGGTTTCAGAGAAGTGTCTGTCTAACTTATTTGGTGCACTTATAAAGGATGTAATAGCAACTTAAAAGTTTTGTGAAGTAGGTAGTATTTTCTCTGTTTGATAGCCAATAACAAAAATATTGTGTCTTTTCTTTTTTTCCCAGGAAATGTTTTCCTATCTTTCAAGTGAGTTGAAGAAGTTGGCAGATATCCACAATGAGAGACTGTTGGATACACCACATAATCCCATATCCTTAGGTAATTGTGGGGTTTTTAATCTTTAAAAAGAAATTCTAATATACTGTGCATTCATAATGCACTTATATATACATTTGCTATACATTAGGCATTGCGCACTACACTCCGTTAGATTACTGTAAAGCCAAGATGAAACCACTGAACCAAATAAGGTGACTTGTTATAAAAGCAGAGCAGTAGGGTTGTGACTCAGGCCCATTTTACAAAATTGCTCCTGTACAACATAATCAGTTATTGTAGTCAAGGCAGGCAGAAGATGCTAGCATGTTACTTATAAATAAATAGGTTTTAAAATAAATTAGGGTGTAATTACTTTATGCATCATCTTATATTGCTGTAAAAGAGATTATGGAATTCCCACTCAGGATATTTGTCCTAACTAAAAATTGTGCTGAACACCAAAGTAATGTTACACCCCCGTGCAGGATCTCTGCCTTACGTACAGTCCAACCAAGGAAGTAATTCATGCTAGTTTGTGGAAAATTGGAAATGATGAAATGTAATATTTATGTTTATTTTTCTTTTGTATCTGAGCACAAATTCTTAGACAGATTTTCATTGTTGAAAGACACCTTATCCCCTGTGATTCTTTTTTTTTTCTTCTTTTTCTTTTTTGGAAAAAAAAAAGAAGCTTCATAGTAGTTTTAATCTGACCTTTTGTTACTTCAGCCATGTCACTGAAGAATCTAGATGAAAATAATGATGCCGCTGTTACCCAGCTTGGATCTATGCTTTTTACAAGACAAGTTTCTGGAGCAAGGTGAGAATACTATGAATTTGAAGATTCTGGAGAGCTGTATTAGGATTTCTTAAAATGTATGATACAGTATTTACTTAATACCAATTGTCTCATGATTACAGATTTCAGTCTGGCAATTACAAATCCAAAAGTATTATACCTTTCTTCCTCAGTATTATCTACTAATAACATGTCTACCTGCCTGAGTTAGCAATGAAGCCTTCTCTGTTAGCCTTGAATAGATAGTCTATCCCCATTTAATTTAGTGTCATTATTTCCTAGAGCCCTTTGGTTTCATTTAGTTTCCAGCTGTTGTCTGATCTTACAGTTAAGTTGTAAGCTGCTTAGGGAGGATCTTTGTTTTGTTTATTGCAGCACAAATATGGTTGTGCTGGATGTCAGGGGAATAAGCTTTTAATACTCTGCTTTTTGTGATATGGAAGAAAATCCCACTTTCCGAAACTAGCTATGTTTAAAAGAAAAATCCTACAACTTGAGCCAGTCTGAGCTGAAATTATTCTTAGTGATACTGGTACATGGAAATATAAACCAAATCATTTTTAATGATTTTGGTTTAAACCTTTTAGGAGAAGAGAATGATTTAAAATTTGTTTTGGCAGAATTCCTTAATATGAATATTACTGCTGCCGTGCTAGCTTCTGCCGTAGACTTAATGTCATTTTCTGTATCAGTGCTGATTGTTTCCACATCGAAAGGTATGCTTCATTAGCTTGGATTATTCCACTTCCTGCACAGAGAAAAGACAGTAAATCTATATGTTCTGTAGTTAGATGCTCTTTATAGTTTGCCTTTCCTAACCTTGGCATGCCCTGCAATTTCAGTCATCATTGGCTGAGGTTCCATGTTTGAAAAGTTAAGGCTCTCCAACTCTTTGTCTGATTCAGAGGTTTCAGTTCTTTCCTTATATATGCAAGTAATTCTTTCGTGGTACATATACTATTTGACCCAGCGTTTCTACAGACTTTAAACATTAGCCTTGAATTGCATGGCAGCAGTAGCAATAGCAGCTCCCTGCATTGCTCACGAACAGGCTTTTATATAACTGAGGTTTGAGCACTTCGGTACAGAAGGGATCTGCCATTTGTAGTGGTATTTGTCTGAATACAGCTCCTTATATGAGCTGCAGGGATTGTCTCTGCAGGGATTACAAATTCTTATCAATTGATGGGTGTTAATTGCTTGTGTAAGCCGTAAGTGTACCCAAAAGGTGAGTTGTTCCTTTACCAAGGAAGTGGGTGGATTAAGGTTGTGGTTTATCAGGGTATGAATGTGTACCGAAAGTGCTGAGAAATAGGGTGTAGTAGGTGGTGGTTCTTGCTATGAGGAAGAGGTAAAAGCAGCACTGAAAGGTATCCATTTGAGAAGGGAATGAATGTAAGGTTACCATCATAGGATGAGGGAAAGGAGAGTTGTAGTACCAAGGTACGCATGGGAGGAAATTGGGATCCTGAATTGAGGAAGTAGACTGAAACAGGAGGGCAGAAGGTGGTAAAGATTAGGGACCTGTTTTGGGAAAATACGTAATGTCATGAAAGGATGAAAAGCAGTGGTGCACATGTACTTCCAGCTACTTAGGAGGCTGAGCCCTATGAAGCACTTGAACCCAGAAACTTTGGGCTGCAGAACACTATGCAGAGCAGATGCCTGCCTTAAGCCCACTGTCGGCATGGTGACTGCAGAGAGCTCAGGGTTACAAGGCTGTCTGAGGAGAGACAGCGGGTTTGATAGTTAGATCTTGTTATGGAGTAGAAAAGTTGGCTGTAGATGCCTTTCATCTCATGCTGGGGAGCTCATAAATGCCAGCAGTGAAGACGAAAATTTGAGAGGGGAATGAATACTCACCTGTGCCTACAGACTTTATCTAATTGAGGATCTGCTACTACTGTCAGTCATTGCAATGCTTGAGCACTAACTTGAGCACCCATTCTAAGCCCACCTACAGGAATTTGTTAAGCAGATATTACACTGCATAGGAATTTGTGAAAATATGTTTATCATAGCGTATCACATAAAAATACCTAAGGCACCTTGTAACTGAATCACAATTTTGTTTGTTTATTTCAGGGTTGTTCCCCGTGGGTCTGTGCAAACAGTGAATAACTACACTTTTAAAGGCTTTATGTCACATGCAAATGACTACTCCTGTGCTTACCTCAATGCTGCATCAGCAATTGGAATTAAAAAGCAAGATGTAGACATCTTCCTAAAAAGACTGGACAAGTGTTTGAAGGCTTCTAGAAAAGAACAAGAAAAATGTGTGAATGAAATATGTACTTCTAATATAGGCACAGAACAACTTGAAGACCAGAAGATACAGACATAGTAACACAGGAAGATGCACTTTTGTTTGAAGTGTGTCAGGTTTGTATTGGGCTAGCACTGTGAATCTGCAGTGCAGAAAATTTGGTCCTGATCTGAAAAAAACACTACCAAAAAAACGTGGGGTGAAATTTAGATTTAAAGGAAGTAGGTCATATTCTCCTATTCTCTCTTACTGGAAAATCAGACACAAGCATTTTGCACCATGTAAATGTACTTAATATGCCAAAGTAAAGCTCTACATTGATAAAATCCTTCAGCTGACCTGTCAGTATATGGGTGTCTGTTAGGGCTGGTGTTCATCAAAGCACAAAATACTTATGCACATGTTGATTAACAAGATTTTCTGTAGCAGTGATTGAGTTTCTTTTTAGGTCTAGGTATACAACCGTCAAGAAATGTTTTACTGCTCTCAAAATGTTGTTTTTACTCAGCTTACTTTCGATTTTTCTTTTATTTCCAAAGATTTATATAGAAATGTTGGGGATAACCCTTACTAAATACGATGCTGGAACTGGATGAGGCAGTTGTAGAGTTGGGATAGTAGTCTTTTTAGGTACTCCTACCTCTCATGAACTGCCTAGAACAAAGCAGCCCTCAGTGGCAAAGAACTTATAATACATAATATCCTGTCAGTACTCAGCTCTTGGAAACATTTGCATAGTTCAGCAACCCAAAGGAATTTTGAGGGAGTACAGTGATGAAAATGTGAGGCTGTGGAGTAGAGTGAGAGTTGTCCTGTTTATACATTTCATCTGTTCTTTGATAGTTGCTCCTGAATAAGGCAATCAGAGCAGAGATCCACTCAAAAGGTGCACTCAAAAGACTGCAGCACTTTCAAGATCCGGTGAGACCAGAGGGTATTTTGGCATTTTTAGTCCATTGTTTTTAAAATTTATAGACATCCACTTCTGAACTGTCTCCTGCCATTGGCACTGTTGCTTCTGTGTCTGTGTGCAGTTACTGATTTGAATTCATTAGCGAAACAATAGATTCAGAGTGTGTTCCTGAAACAAAGGCTCCATATCACTGGAATGACAGTGCTGTAGGTTACAAAATTTTTGTTAATTATTCTTAAATGCAATTACCACACTGTATGTAGATTTTTATGTCATTTACTGTTCAAAGTGAGCTTAGCATTCAAAGACATTTTTCTTTGTTGGTAATGTAGTAATCCTTGGGACACCGCAGTTAATGAATTCTAAATGTCAGGAAACATTCTAGTTACTTTGTTTGGTGGGATCTGAGGCATGTATCCTCAGAGCCCTCTGGAAATTGCCTTACCAATGTAGTGCTTTTGAAAGAATTGTCCCTCTACTGTGCTCAAATGAATTGATACAAGAGGTGATGTTAATATGTGGAAATTAATAGTGTGCTAATCACCATCAAGGTGGTCTCACTTAGTAAAGTTCATTGTATCTTTAGCCTAAATTGAACTGCTGCTCTTACATTGTTATTGCTACAGTTATACTTCAGGTTGATTAAAGCTTGTGGGAGGAAGGGCTCTCTGGGCTGCAGTTGCAGTTGTTATTTGCTGTACTAGCATGTCTTAAGAGAAAGGTAATGCAACTTGACCACTGAGTCCTTGTGGCCATAACTAGATGTAAATTTTGTTTTGTTTTGTTCTGAGATGATGCTATGCCACTGTTTTTCCAGTCAGTAAAGCTCTCATTCAGCCTTGGGAGGCAGAGCTGTGCAGCTCACCATGCCCTCTGCATATTGGAGCAGCCAGTGAAAACCGCAGGGCCTTAGTGATACCTTTCTTCCTGCTTTGGGATATTGTTGTCTCACGCTTGAATGAGCATAAGTTAGTGATTTAATTGATTAGCTACAGACTACAAATATTAGAGCTATTGTTATGAGAACTTAGGAAGGTGCATGGTAGTAGCTACAATAATTTGATAAGCAATATCCTGAAACTGAAAACAAGAAAGCAGCAATTGCCTTTTCTGAGAGGAAAAGACCTCTACCTTTTATGTTCCTGTAATAAATTGTCTACTGCAAATAATTCACTCTCTTCTACTCTAGATTGAACTGCTTTCTCAGATAGTGTCTTTTCCTGTCTTCAAAATGTTTCCCACTTGAAACCAAACATAAAAATTTCAACAAATCTCTCTGAACAGGTATCCAGGGAAGGAAAAGTGTTTCATCCCAATTTTGTGCGTTTAAACCTTGTATTTTCTACTTGGAAAACATTTTAAGATGAGACTTTTGGTTACGATTTTTTTTTAATTTGTGTCACTAAAGCTCCTCACAAATCTTAGTGACGCCACCTGAAGCCACACGGTTTAAAATACTTTGAGAATTGTGCCCATTGTGAGGTATGATCTGTTGAACTAAATATTAGTGTTATGTTAATTTGGTACGTTGTTGTACCAGTTCACAGTTTTATTTGTTTGCTTTGTTCCTTTAAGTGTATTAAGTTGTAATGCATACTGAGTTTTTAGAGACAGAAGCATAATATAATGTCATTATAGTTAAATTTAAATGGTTATTTACGACATACTTGAAATGGGAGATTCAGTAGATAAACTTAGTATTTTTCAAGGAAGAATATAAGCCACTTATTCTCTATTCACCAATGTCTATAATAAGGTAATAAAATAATATTGGAACACACAGCTATTGAGTTTTCATTTTCCTTATATAATAGATACAGGAAGATTTCATGTCTGTGGCAGGTCTCAGGCACTAACAGTAGTACTGCTGAAAGACGATAATAGCTTGGGCATAGCTTTGTCAAAATATGCAGAGTAAAGCAAATGTATTGGAGATATTTGCTTTCTGTGAAGGTCTTTCTGAGATTGCACAATGAAGTAAGAAGTTCTTTGGCTCAAAAAATTAACTGTGCATTCTTTTTCCTGGCCTCTATATATGCACGTGACACTGAAGGCTTCTACATACCTCAGAGATCTGCTAGAGCCAACATGGAATCTCCAGCATCCATAGTAATATTGAGACATTTTGGAAAGCAGCGTGGGCTTTAGATAACACTTGGGGTTATGTAGCAGGAATCCTTAATAAAACACCATGAACAGATGCCCAGTTACTAAGGCTGCATCCCAGCTGCTATTTACGAAGCTACCTGTCTCTCTTGTTGTAGGGCACAGCACGTAGCTATCAGTGGTGAAACAAGAAGCAAGCACATGAACTTTTCCAGAAGAATTTAAGGTCCAGAAATGTAGGAGCTTACCGTTCTTGCTACTAGTTTGTTGCGCTGCCAGCAGTTACTGCCCTGTAGCAGGGGTAGCAAAGCCATCCATCTGCTTGGCAACTGCTGCAATCCATACAGCGTTGGAACAAGTGCTGAAACTGAGGTGTGTTCAGGTGAGCACTGAGGGTATGAAAAACTGTGCCTGTGAAGCAAGCACATCTCCTTTTCTACTTCTGTAGAAAACATAGACACAGATACCTGCTTCTGAAGATCTGACCTTTGGCACAAGGGCAGCATGTGTGGGTAGGCAGGAGCCCCTTACACTGCTGCAGTTTGAGTCACTGAGGTGACTTATGCCCCCTAAGGTGCCTGTAATTGTTCTATGAGATGCTTTTCTTTCCCTCTGATATTACATCTTACGCTGTCTGGATCTACATAGGTGAAATAAATAAAGGAGCAGATGGACTTGCCTTATAAAAATAGCGCTGGGATAATATAGTGCAAGAAAACTGACACTGAATGGCCCATCTCACAGACCCACTCTTAGTTTACTTTTGTACTGTCTGAGATAATGAACAAAACTAAGGACTGTTTGAGCAATAATATTGCCTATTCACGCTTCATTCGTAACGATTGCCTCAGATACAAAGCAAATAAAAGCTACCAGATGCAGCAAATTCTCTTGAGCCTAAGAAAGCAAAACTGTAATGTTGCAAATGTAAATGCTGGCATTGCAGCTTAATACACATATAAACTGAGCGATCTATATTGTGCAATCATCATTTTTTAAGAAAGGCTGGAGCCCAGAGACTACCAAATGTTCTCATCTGCAGCGTATCAGCAGTTCTCAGTCTTCAGCTGCTGTATGGATAATAATTCTAATTGAAGAATCATTACACGAATCCATATGTGAGTGAGGGATGGGCTATAGCCTTTTGTTCATGATGCTTTAAAAATGGAGTTGCTGTTTTCACTTTTTATAAAGGGTAATTAGATTGCCTCATTTTTTAAATGCAACATTTTAATCAACCTGGCTTGGCAGGGTTTGGAATCTGAAGGAAAGATAATCGATGTAACTGACAATTTGTTTAAACAATAGCTATTTAGAGGCTTGAATTGGTTACAAAGTGACATTCCTCAGAGAGAACCTTTGTTCAAATGGCTTTAATTTGAAACCAGTGCTTGAAAAATTGTGCTGTATGTGCTTTGCAATAATAGTTTTTCATGTATTAGACTTTTTTCCCTCAAACATAACGACGTTTTAGTGGTTTAATAATGCTATTTAAAAATTATAGTTAAAAAGGCATTTGCTCTGTCAGAGTTACTCATCAAGCATCTGTCATATCAAATTACCAGTAACAGATTTATCTTGATGGACCAGCTCCAGTGTTTTGGACTAGTTTCACTGTAACTGGACCAAGCTTACATTAGTCCTTTTGGGGTCCTGAAGTCAAGTTCACAAATAACGAGTGGCTTGATAATTCTGTCTGCTGCTGAACAGGAGACTTGAGGCTGAAATAAAAGCCGATCCAGTACAGGAGCTGAATTGCTTTCTTAATGTGGATGGTGAAACTTAATTTGCCTTTAGATCCAGCCTGAGTCCGCTATAGCAGTATTATAACTGCTTTTATTTCTTTAACCTGACATGAATAGAGTGGTTTCACCTGGGCACTGCCTCTCCTGTTACTCCGTTTTAAAGTGCTTCAAAAATTGGGCTGCCGTCTTACACATTATTACTTCTGGTCTCTTGCTGGTGAGGTGGGCAGTTGGTCTTGCACAAACATTACAGGAAGGTTGGTGTGTGCATTAATTTTTTTGTCTCTAGGCATCCCAAGTAGGAACACACCAAATTACTGGGAATTCAGGACAAGCATGTAGTGTTTTACTGATCCATCCTTTCCAAAGGCTGCTTCTTGGGCACATCTCTTGTGGCAGAAAGGTGCCAAAAGAGCACGTGGCTAAGATACAAGTAGAAGGATTTTGGAGGTTTCTAGATGGGTTGTGTTTGGCTTTTGCTATGCACGAAGTTCTTCATGCTGTATCAGCTCTTTTTAAATGTTTGCAGCTATTCTCATCCCTTACCTAAATGGTCTCATCCTGGGGTTCAAATGCAGTGGCAAGGTCTGGCTGCAGGAGGAAGAAGGATGGGGTGCCCAAGCAGAGGAGGACATTCCACTTACTTTGACACTGAACTGCCCAGCAGGTGTGGCACATAAAATGAGTTTGCACACCAAATACTGTTGAGCAAGTTATTTATTTATGCTATAACTATTGTTTTTTGGAGTCTTACGGACTATGGGTGGAAAGTATACTTAGTCTGGTTCTGTAATATGTCAAACAAAGAGTGCAGCTGATGAAGAAAGAAGAACCTATCCAATAGAACTGAAGAGAAGCATCAAAACACAGTTCTCATTTTACACCCTCCTTATAATATTAGCCTATTAGTTGTGCATCTTCCTTTGACAGACCCTTCTCCCCTCACCCTACTTTTGTGTGTCTATTTTAGCAGACTTTGCTGTACTGATGCATAAGAAAAATGTACTGCCTACCAGTGCATGGCCATCCCCATTGATGCGGAACTTTACAGGCGTGAGAGGGCAGCAGGTGTGAGCGCAGACACTGCTGGCTTCTTTCTGTTTGAGGGCTTTTAAGCAGAAAATAGATTAGAATACAAAAATGTTTGTTAAAAATGATATATCTGATGCTATTAAAACTGGAGCTCGTGTTCCAGGCAGATGGCACAAGCTGTCACGCTCTGGCTTTCTGTTTGTTCTTATTTTTCTAACAATCAGCCCAGTGTTAACTGTGTGTTCTGTACCAGGACAGCACTTCCAGCTGCAGGAAGACGCATAGCACATCCCTTCCTGGCAGCAGAGGGTCTGGCCGGGCCCCTCACAGCTCCTTGACCCTCTCTGAGTCCTTCCGCACTTCAGCCTGCTTTGCTCTGAGGCCTCCTGAAGTGACATGTTTCTTGGTGACAAAGAGGCAGCGGTGGCTGCTGATGGTCTTTTGTATCTACATGCACCTTTCAGAGTGCCCTTTGGTGCCCTCGTGCAATGATTTCTGGACCAGCGTGCACCAAGCAGGTTTTGTTTTCACCCTGAGGTTGGCAGGACGATGCTACCTCATCGCTTTAATGCTGCTGTCAACAACAAAAGCTGGGTACATGGTGGGGAGTGCAACATCATGGCCTCTTCAGCAAGACCATAAGGGCCACGTGGGTTTGCTAAGGGGATGAGTGGGGTGGAGGTGCTCTTGCCCCCATGTCAGTGGTGTTGATGTGCTTCATGCCCTGAATACTGAAATGTCACAGCAGCTGCCAGGCAGGGAAGGCATGGTGGTACCCAAAGGTGGGAGTTAGGCAGAGGGGAGCTGTGCTGCCAGCCTGAAGCTGCCTGGTCTGCTGATCCCAGAGAGACCTGCGATCTCTTTTGTAGGTACAGCAGCTCTGCAGTGCTCGTGGGAAGAAGAGATGATACAAACGCCTTTTTGTCGTGGAAGCAAGTTGCTATGACTCAGTGCTCCTGGGGCACCGCTGAGCACCGCTGAGCTCAGCGCATAAGCTGTGTGCATTTAGTCCCTAAAAGTGCATTTCTGAGGCTCCTTTCACATCCTTCTCACATGAGCATTTACAGGCCTTCATTTTCCCCTACCTTGCACTTTCTGCAGATTTTTACATCTGTGCAAATGGTGCTGAGAGTCAACCTTTTTGACGTGATAGCATTTAGCATATATGCTGCATTTCCTTGGCACAAGCATTGGAGGCGGTGGCAGGGGTGAGGCAGCAGGGAATCAGCCAGTTGTTTGCAGCCTCCTCCGCAGGCCGCAGGTCAGAGCTCCTCTCCTTGCCCCCAGCACTCCACCATCAGCAGCTGTTAGCTGTGGTAGAGCATCGCGCTTTTTCCCCTCGAGGCCGAGCACATTATCTCTGCAACACTCCAGCACCTTGCTGGGAACATGCCACCGTTCTGCTTTCGGAGTGTTTTGTTAATGCCGGTGACCTTGACAGTGTGACCACAACACCTGCTTCACCTGATAAGATCATTAATTTTTCTCTGCAGCCTTTGTGTCGAGCGTAAGCAGATCTTCATTTGTACCTGGAGAACGTTGCCCATACACCAGCTTCCTGAGCACTGACCTGCATCTCTGTATTTTTTAAGGCATGAAGTAGCCAATTAGAAGAAATCCCTTCAATGGAAGTGGGGTGAAGGTGAGCCCCTGGCTCGCCGCAGTGGAGCAGGATGCAGGCAGCAGCGGCTGTCCCTGCGCTGCGGCGGCAGCTGCCTGTCAGCCAGCATGACAGCAGTGAGCTGATCCATACCTTCCCTGAGCTGCAGAGATAAGCCGCGTACACACAATAAGTGCACTCCCAAAATAAACACATTGGGAAGAGCAGGGTCTTTTTGATGATAAACGTTCCCAACCTGCTAGCAGCTCTCTGTTAGTTCACCAGCTTGCTGCCGCTCTGTGTGCCTGCATCCTCCATCTGTCTGGGTGGGACAGTCCCAGGGCATGCAGGCCATGCTGCCCAGGCCCACTGCCATGCCATGACATGGTGCTGTGCCTCTCCGTGTTGGTCAGGGTCACTGGCAAAAAGCTGCAATGGCTCAAGGACTCAGTGTGGGTGGAAGAGCTGTAACCCCAGAGTGCTGTGAAGGGGCTCGCGCTAGTTCAGGCCTCACCCCAGGCCCTTGTGCAGCAGGACTCCGGGGCTGTCATGTTTGTTTTTAATTTATTGATCAGGCACAAATGCATTAAATGATAAGGTGGCTCCAGCCTCCTCCTCCAATTCCTCCATGGCAGCGCTGATCTTCTCTTCATGCATCAGGCAGTCATGAGGCTCTTCTTTCCCTTCCTCACCCTTACTTTGGGTGGAAAGAAGCAGATTTCCTTGGCAGAAGTCCTGCTCCAAAGCCCCTGATCATAGCCTTCCCTGCTCTCTGGTCATGCTGGGGCTGAGGCTACTGCTGTTCTGCCCTACTCTACAGCAGCAGACACTGTATTTAGGAATCGCATTGCCTCAATAAAACACGGTGGTGTAAGCACTGTGTCCTGGAAGTGCAGGGGATGATGGTGTCTCAGAAGACTAATCATACCACCGGTGCAGGCCAAGAGCACGTGCATCGAAAGGGAAGATCACAGCCTGCAGGACCGGGCATGGGACAGGCAGCTCCAGCCTGTGCCATGTCACTTCTGGGTGCGAGGTGCAGATTGCTTCAACTCTTCCTTTTTGAGCTTTTTGAGCTGTTTGCTTATTTAGACAAGGATAAACACATTTTTTGCCTGGATGAGGTTTGCCATAGGATTCACAAGACCAAATGCCACATTATGGCAGATACGGGGACAAAATCAGCAGCTCTCATTTCCTAGGCCGGTGTTTTTGACCAGCTGGCCTCTTTGATAATTTCAAAGGGCCTTGGATAAAAGGAGCTTAGAAAATATAAAGGCCTCTGATTTCCTTCCAGAGACACTGCGCAGGAGCAGTGAAGAAACACTTAACCATCAGCATTTCTGTCGTTCTCAGGTTACGGCCATAAAATTCCAGTTTTCAGGCCTGTCAGCAGATATTTTTCTTAAGAATTTGAAGTACTTCAGCAGCGGTATTTACATAGCCTCTTGTGCACCGGCAATCCCGCCTTTGAAGTCCACGGTTTTAGGAAAGTTGCTTACAAACAACTTATCCACGTGCAATGAAAGTCTGTTCATATTATAAAACACATTTTAAGCCATTCCTTGTACCTTTCCAGAAATCAATCTAAAATAAGATTTTTACAATGAATATTCCAGCCCTATCAGTTAATCAGAAGCTGTTCTTTTTCTTTCTGGTTCTGTCTCAGAGCAGATAGTTTCCTTCAAAGTTTAGCAGAGGGAGTGCAAAGCAGCAACATGCCCAGCATGTCTCAACAATAAAATAGATAACATACAAAAATACCTAAAAATAAAGGCAGAAAATAACAAGAAGAGTAACTTCTGAGATATGTTTCTGAAAAAAAAAGATCCTAATTATTCGTTTGATTTGAACTATTGTCTTTATCAAATAAAGTGCCACAAATCCCGACCCACCTAAGGCACACTCAATCCAAACCTACACAAAATTTTCCATACAATTTTATATTTTCCTTGTATATTTTCAGTACACAAATACTTTCCTAAGGTTCTTGTGAAATTCTGGTATTGCTAATAGCTAATAGAAATAGTAACTAACTACATTTAGAAATGCCAAACATTTAAAAACAAAGTCTCTTTTTCTTTTAAATAATAAACACATACTGTGGGGAGAGACACAAATGATGCACTCTGTATTTCGGACAAAGCAGTGTTTGTAAATGGACTGGAACGCAGCAGGATATTGATCGCTGCCTCTTGGGCTCGCCAAGCACAAGCATCTCCCCACAGAATTGTTCCCTCTTGCTGCTGCCCTTTATTTAACCGCTTGTTAAGTGGAAGAAAGATAACAAAGGCATGAGATAAAACAATGCTATTTGGGAACGCCTTTGAACAAATCCAATTATATATTAAGAGAGCTGCAGGAGCAGGGTCTGATCCTGCAAACTCTGGGGAAAGCTGAGGCTCTCACAGGTGCTTGGCACCAATCTGGGCAAAGACCTCAGTTCCTCATAGGTCTTCATCAAATCTCCCTACACCAAATTTTCCCAATAATATTTAACCCCTCTAAGGCGATTCCTGATTCCTCTGAGCAAAGTTTTTTAGCTAACAGGCTAGCAACGAAGGTGGTAATAATAGTAAAAACAAAAGGCAAAGATGGGCAGAAGGAGCAAACAAATTATTGCATATAGCTTGTAGATTTACTATGACAGCAACTGTATTGCTCCAAGTCAGATGTGCCATTGTAGAAACCCATTTATAGCCGGTCAGTCGACAACTGGTAGCAAAAAGGCCCCAGAATGCTCAGTTCAACAAGTCCAGCTTATTTCTACATGGCTCTTAAGACCGCTGAAGCTATGATGGATGGCACCTTGCTTGAAATCTCCTTTCCCGAAAAGCACAAGACTGCCAATATTTGTAAGCTTTACTTACACAGGTCAGCAAATATAATAGACAAATATGCAGGGCAAAATGCATTTTGATTGATTAGATCAGCTTTAGAGAGAAGGTACAAGTTCTTTATTAGAGATATTTGTCTTTTCATCTTTTCCACTGTGCTGCTTGTTAGAGCTGATGGAGCTTTTTGCATGTATTTTTAAATACTGGTAAGTGTGAAAGACATAGGAAAGGCTTTTCAGTGGATTTTCTCTTACTTAACTGCAATGAGGTCAAATCTAATGCTGACCTAATCATATCTTGTTAAGCTCCAATAGAACGTATTTCCCAAATACTCACTGCATTATTGAAAATCAACCTAAACTACAGCACAAGAAGGGCAACTAAGAATCCTATTTTAAAAATAGTTTGACTGTTGGTTATTAGCAATATTTTTGCAATAGTTTTTTCTGTTTTATCTGCACAAACACACTCAGGAATCCTCCAGCTTTTTCCATCTAAAATTGTCGCCAATAGGTGGTGCTAACCATTTCCAAATTCAGTAGGAGTTGGTCCCCTTTGTTCCCGAAGCAAACACTCCTGCCCACCTCATCTTCCTGGCAGATCTTCCTCTGAGCCTGTTCTTGATGATATGAGATTCCCAGCAGATTAATCTAATTTTTCACACTCCTCCTTTGCTCCTCTGACCTTTAGTCGCTCCTGCATGCTGGTCTCTGGGTTTTCCCTGCGCTCCATTTGGTTGCAGCCAACTGTCGAGCAGAAATTCCTGGGAATGCGATTCCCACGCCCAGGGCTTTGGCTGCGCTCCCAAAGAACTTACCTTTGTCTTTGTTCAAAGTTCTTTGATCTTGACTGTATTTTTCCATTCTTTCTCAAAGTGGGTCTTAACACTGCTCCAAAACAAAAAAAAAATCATTTTCACTCCAACTCATCTTCTCAAAATTCTGCGTGTAAAAGCAGAAGGCAAAATGGAAGGGAAGGGAAGGTCATATAAATATAAAGCAAAGTCAAATGATATCGAATAACTGGTGGTTTCAGTGTTTTATCTTAAGCAAGGATACTCTTTAAGATCATTGATTCAGAATTCAGACCGATAGATATTTTCTGTTTTCAGTGACTGTCAGTTTCCAAGCAATATCCCGTTACTCCAGCCAGCAGATATCGCAGAGCTAATTCTCCTGGTGTAAGCTGTAACATCAGACTTGCACAGGTGGGAGAAAAAGGCTGTCCCAGCTCCACCATCAGCATGGTGAGTGGCACCACCCAGGGCCCTGTGCTGGAGCCAAGAACTGCCAGTGGCAGGACTACAGGAGCCACACTGGACATCAACACACCCAGCTTCACAGCTGTGATACTCAGGGGACATACAGCATCTGTACATTAAGAGAACACAGTGGAAAAAAGTATTAATGGGGACCAAAGCGAAGAAATGTGCAGTTTCTGGATCTCCCCTGAATTTAAGAATATCTGATCTAGAGCCCTACATCTTGGGCAGTTTGGGGCATGGGCACCTTTTCAACTTTGGACCTACCAGAATGAAGCAACAACAAAGCGGTCTGAGAGGCAGCCACCTCACTACTGGACCAGCTTTGTAAGTGATGCATCAGCTTCTATTTCCCCCCAGCCTATCCACATTAGCTGTTACTGATCCTTCCTCCTGCTGAAGCATCTCGTGCCCTCTCAGGTGTCCATCAAGGCAATCTGATATTTTGCTGAAGTTTCAGTGTCCTGCACCTAGACCCTGTGCAGGGAGCTATCACCTTCCTTTCCAAGCCTGTCGTTTCTTTTTTTCCTTTAACAGAAAGGAACAAGCAATGCCTGAAATGCAGCTTCTTACATCTGCATTGCTCTAGATAAGATCTTGCTGACCCTGCAAGAAATTTCACAATGAAACAAATTATTTTGTTGCATCAATATGATTTATGCGTATTGAAATGCAGACAAGGGAAATAAACATCTAATATGAAGAAAAAATATGCTGCTTATGTATACAAATTGGAAACTGGTTTTCTTGTAATGGCTCTGAAGAAACTGGATCAGATTAACCATGTGACCCAGAATACAACGGAGCGTTTGCATTAGTTTTATAGACCTCAGGAAATCAGTAAATTGGTGTCTGGAAGGGTGAAACAGATGTCTCAAATTTAAATTTTCATCTTTTGTCTCTAGTAGGTTTTATATGTACTCATCTGTGTTAAAGAGGTTGGTGAAGCCACCATCTTTCACTTAACACTGCAAGTCACAGTGCAAGATGCGCAAATTCACTGACAAAACCCAATCATCCAGGAAGAGGAACCTTCCATTGCTTGACTAAAGATACAAGGGAAGAGAAAAACACAGCAAGTCAAACCTACCCTAAATGAGCATTAGCCTGAGAAAAAGCCTGGAGAGGCAGTTTTCAAATTATGCTGTCTGGAAGGGACTTGGTAGAAGCAAAGAAGTTGCCTTTGTTTACTTAATCCCTCCAATGCCCAAAGGAACAGGGCTCAGAAATGCTGTAACAGCATTGCATCAATTTCTTCTGAGCAGAGTAACTTGTAAGGCCTCCACATTTTTGGCCAGAAAAAGTCTTGGACTGACTGGTTCGCAGCTGCTTTAGGATCAATTTTCTATATGTTTCCTAACCTTATCCTTTTTTCCCCAGTTTGCTCCATTTTATCAGGCTTGTTTTGGGTTGGTACATGTTGTCACTCCTCTGCCAGGGAAGAACAGATTAGAGGCTTTGCAGGTTGCTTTCTTGTTGATCAAGAAACCTGTGCTGTAGGAACTCATCTCTGAAATTTGTTTCCTTTACCTGCACACACTGTGTGTAGACACAGACAGAAAACAGATTTGAGAAAATCCCACATCAAACCTAACAGCTCCACATGGACATGCCACAGCTGCCAGCGGTGCCTGAGCCTCCTTTTTGCTGTTGGTAAATCATTGGCACGTAGTGACCACCGCACATTTATTCAATTATTTAACCTCGGTAAAGATCAAAAAGAATTAAGCTTAAAATAAAGATACGCAAAAGATTACCTAGTAGCACTGAAAGTAACATCTTTTCTACTACTGCGTAAGACAATTTCTGTCTGAAAGATTCCTGACTCCATTGTAGGATGTCAGCAAAAAAAGGACATTTTTATGTCTTTCAGCTGTTTCCCAGTTTAGATGCTTTCTTGTTTTATTTCTTTGCTTTATATTAGAAGGTTCCAACTTATTTTTTCCTGTTTCCCAGCATTTCTAATGAAAACATCAGCAATAAAAGAGCAATAAAAGATAAATTCCCACTTCAGCAGAGATTTTGTCATTCACTTTTCATGCTTTCCCAAATCTAACCCTGTCCCAAAACCAACAGATAGCAAATTGTTATTTCAGTCAAGGGATCACAGCAGAAAGTACAGACAATGGTATCCCCCAGCCTCTTCTCACATCATTAACCATGTGGGAATAATACTTGTACATTTTGGTATTGTACCGAATATTGCATTACTTTACCATGAAATAGCAAGATAATTTCACAAATAATTTTCATCCATGTTATTGCATAGACTTAATTCTACCTATAGGATGTCTGTATGAGCAACACACATAAGGAGGACCAAGCACAGGTAACAAAATAAGTTTTCAAATGTCACTCTTAGACTTAAGAATCAATCACCGACACTGTGAAAATCACTCAGTGTTCCTACCTGTCATGTAAAAAGGAGGGCAGGTTGCTCTGTCAGATGGTGACAGAAACAGTGGTGTGCATGCTGTGCTCAGCGACCCTATGGAACCGGCACTAGTGGAGCCTGGGGGCCCACATCTCCCTCTGCAGATAGTTGGACATGAATAAGATGGAAAAATAACGTCCTTTGAAAGGCTGCCATGGCTGTTTCCTTGCTTCACTTCAGCAAGGTGGAAGCTTTTGGCCAAGCTGAGCACCATTTGCTGGAGCAGGTCTGCAGGGATTGTCCTTGGGGTGCAGGTGGGCATTGCGCCCAAGCAAGGCAAGGCTTCACCATCCTAAACAGAGCCTGTGGCAGCTACTTACACACAAAGGAAGCTGTGGTGGGCTGGTTTTCTGACCACCAGGCCTCAACATTGCACTGACTTGCACTAATGAGCCCAGAGGTCCCAAGGAGTTAAATGCAGCAGATACCATTTTCTCTCTCTGACAGCAAGCTGGGGATCTGTGGGCAGAGTTCAGCCACGACGCTAAAACCCCATTCAAGCAGAAATGTCACGTTATTTACTTACTAAAACAATGCTCTTATTACAAAGACATGTTAGGAGTGAAAATATGACAGCATCTATTTTGGGTTGTCATTGATCTTTAATTTGCTGTGACCTGAAGGTTTTCTATGTAGTCAGTGCTTTTTGGCCGAAATATATGACTGCAGGGAAATGAATAAATGAGTGCCAGAGATGTTCTTTTTTTCCTATGAAAAGACTGAAATTGCTTTGTGTAAATGTGTGGAAAATGCTGATATTTTGTTTCTATAAATACTTCGCCTCCTGCGTGCTGTATTTCATTTGTGCTGTTTCCTAGGAGTATTTGGCTTCTTATCACTTTTACGCAGGGTGCTGAATACAAATGAGCCACAGTTTACCCAGCAACCAATCTGTGCAGCATTTGTGACTGTTGTGCATTTCCTGAGCAAGAGTAACTACTGAATGCAGCAGATTACCCTGTAGCCTTGCAAAACACCTAGGATTATAAAACATACATTTAGTGGATAAAAACACAGGGGAAAATGCTCACTCGCTCCCTGTTTCTATATACACAGATGTGCATGTATATGAATATATCTGGGTGATGTGAAAAAAAAAAAAAAAGCTGAAATGATCCATCATTTTTAATGAGTTTAAACATAGGGCAGGAAAGAAGTTCACAGTTGCATTTATAATCCTCAGCGATACCACTTACAACCAGGCTCCTTGTTCATGGAGCCTATAAACAGGGCTCCATTATATGGATTCAAATGATTGCAGAATAATCCAGGTTGGAAGAAACCTCAGGGGGTGTCCAGTCCAATCTGCTCAGAGCAGCACCAGCTCTGAGCTCAGACCAGGTCTGATCAACCATCAGGCCTGAAGTTCTCCAGGTGGAAAGGCAAGCAGGGGGCCAGTCAGCCATGAGCAACCTGTTTGCAGGTAGCTGCTTCATGAAGAGAGAGCTGGTGAGGGGACAGAACTATCTACAGGTACTCCACTGTATAAATGCTGTGGTGGAAATTGAGCCCTTCAGATATAGAGCCAAGCAGGACTTCATGAGGCCCCTTTGCCTTCAGGCAGCACTGCCCCATCACATTTTCAGTAGCATTTAGCACATCCAGGCTCCACAAGGGATCAAAGACAAGAGAAACTAGGAAAAGCTACTAAAGATGGCACTGAATGCTATGCTGCCAGTATAGCCATGCACATATAGCCATTCCAGTCCTGAATTGTTCTGTCTGACCTCCTTTGTTGTGAACATGGATTTTAACTTACATGAAATTCAGAAAACACCAGTAGCACTTTCCAGCATATATAAAGCTACATCAGATTAAGCCCAACTACTTTGATAAAACTGTTTTTTACAACATACAAGCTAGGTAATGACTGTTGTGTGACAGACCTAATCTTTAGCTTTGTCTCAAACGTGCAGAAGCCAAGATAATTTGGGGTCATTTTCAGCAAAACTGGGAATGCGGTGAATTGGTGCTCTTCTGAAGCAGATCAGTGCACATAAAATCAATAAGCAAAATTGGGGTGAAGTGGTCAGGGAACTGCAGTTGATCAAATGGCATTAAAATGTATTAGCTGATTGTACAATTTCTCAGTGAGCAGGTATGTTAAAGGCAAAGTCTTTATCTTCACAGTGTCCTGCCATGATTCCCACAAAGGCTGCTGCCCTTCTCCCACAGCCTCTCTGCCTCTGTTTTTCTATGGGTTATCTGAATTATGGGTTATCTAAGGATTGATTTTCAAATGCCCGTGGTTTTGAGAGCCTGAAGGTTATGTGAGCCTTGGCCATACATTAAAATCAAACTAATTCTGTCTCACTGATTTCAAAGGGCATAGTCCACCTACAAATGCTTCACCTTTTCTATAGCAAACACTACAGATATTCTGTCCTTGAGAATAAAAAGGATGAATTTTGCTTTCATTTACAAGTCTCATTTAGAATTTTAGTTACTGAGTTCAAGGTGGAGAGAGAAAAATGAAAATTCCTGGCTCATTTTTTGGGGGTAGTGGTCAAACAGCAACTGAAATCTGGTCATCCTGTAAATACATAAATCTCTACCATTCTTTTTTTTCTTTTGTCCAGCGCCATTAATAAATGAGACTTCTGTTACTGCATTGTCTGATTCCATCTGAGTCTGTCTGCCAGAACTCCTGGATAACTGCTGATAACTTTTGAATGTTTTTAGAAAAGGACAGAGGACATGGAGATCCTGAGTTCCCACCAACAGCTGTGGGAAGAAGCGATGCCATCAGTCCCAGCTGAGGGGTGGGCAGGGAGCAAGAACCATGCTGCTGTCCCTGCTACAAAGGCATTTTCTGCAGAAGGACTATTGTTGGGTAGGCATGTAGCTGAAGCTAACTGGGAGCCCCAGCTTGTTCTGCCTGCTCCTCTTCCCCACACGGCATCTTTCCCAGGGCTGGGGGTTTGGAGCCACAATGAACCCACGATTAGGGACCTCTTGGTGACCATGCAATCAAGGACAACGCATGTGACCGAATGCTCTTCCTCCAGCAGTATGCAATGTGAGTAGCAACCTCCACAGGCAGCATGCAGCTTACAGCTGGGGTAAGAGCCTGGGGAGGAAAGCAGGGTGCAACTGCAGGAGACTTCCAACTCTCCCAAAGGAGGGTGTGGCAAGCTGCAGTTTTGTTTGCTTCCTGAGAAATTTTTAGAACAGTTTATGAAAGCATACTTCGTAGTGCTGCATTTCAGCAAAGAAAATTGCTTTTGCGCTTCTTTAAAAGCCAACTGCAGGAACATACCAGGTGTGTGATCTGGAACAGAAACCTGCAGAAGGCAAAAGCAAAGGACATTTAATCCTGACCAAGCAGAGCAAACATTTGGTACAAAAAGCTGGAGAATATTCAAGAGAATAATAACGTAGCCCGCATGTTGTGGTGCATCTCCTCGAGCAGTTGGACTCCAAAAAGGTCACATCAGCCACAAGTGAAGAAAGAAAGGAAAACACTCAGCAAGACGAATATTGCTCAGAGCATTAATTTTCCCATACTTCCTCCACAGCAGGGTCACAAGCAATTAAGAGTCCTCATAGCAGGAGCACTTTTACTGACATACTTTTCTCTTACTCAAAGTTTTTACAGATCTTTTACTTTGGACAGGTGGTCAGTGGTGATCCAACAAAACTCATTGCTCTTTGCCAAATAACCTAGAAATTACATTTTCTCAGACAGAATGTTGGAATCTTTCTTTCCTTTTCTACTTCTTGCTTTGTGTTAGGTGAGCCTCACTGGGAGTCAGCCTCTTTTCACAGGTAACTAGTGATAGGATGAGAGGTAATAGCTTTAAGCTGTGCCATGGGAACTTCAGGTTGGGTATTAGGAAAAATTTCTTCTCAGGAGTAGTTGAGCACTGGAGCAGGCTGCCCGGGGAGGCGGTGGAGTCACCATCCCTGGAGGTGTTCAGGAACTGTGGAGATGTGGCACTGAGGGACATGGTTTAGTGATATGGTGGTGATGGATTGACAGCTGGACTAGATGATCATAGAATTCTTTTTCAACCTGAATGATTCTGTGATTCTTCTCTGATTCTATGAGTCAATCAGCAGCTTTCCGCCCACCGTCCTGCCACCAGCAAAACACAACGAAAGGATTCACATTGGTATTACACTTGATAAAGGGACTGAGACGTGGAAATGATAACGTGTGAGAAACACCTTCCTGATCTTGAGGAAATGGAGCTGACAACTTTCATATCTGGATATGCTTTTTAATATTTACGTGCTCCTCCATGTTAGTGTGATTCCATTTCTCTCTGCAATTCAACATATACCTGAGATTTTGGAAAAGGGAAACAGTTATTGCATTAGTAGAAATGACGATGACAAGATAACACTCCAGAGTAACACAATGACTTGTTCCCAGCTAGGAATCAGTGTTTTCCACCCCACAACCACCCAGAGGACCATGTCCTTACATGTGTGGCATTTGTGCATGCTCCTGTGCACACCCTTGGCACCCCATGTCTCTGATCAGATTTTCTTATCGAGCTCATTTACATGCTGTCTAGGTGCTGCTTTGAGTGCATTACCATTTAAAATGCTATGTTTTCTATGTGTATCTGATTGTACAGTTATTCATATGCAGCTGACTGCATTTATTTGTGCCATGACTTAAATGGTGGATGCATCTTGCAGGCCCGCAAAACAAATCACGTATGTCTATGAGGTGAGGTGTGAAGGAAAGCCACAGAATGCATGTGGCAGTGTTGTTTCTAATTCTTTGGAGCTCCATTTTAATGCATTGTTCCTTCTCACAGAAGGGAGAGAATTTCATTTTTATGTAGGGCTGCTGTACAAGTACATTAGATATCACTGTCAAAAACAAGCAAGTTCTGGATGTTCTTTCAAGGAAATTTATATGGGGGGTGGGAGTGTATGCATTATTTACATTGTACTCTCATGTGCCTGTTTCTGTCATCGGAGTGCTGAACGAATCACTCCTTTTTAATTAAGGTGACAGGGCTTCCGGCTGCACCCCGCTGGTGCCAGGCCCCTCCTCGGCCTCCTGACAAGAGGCAGTGGGCACAGGCCTGGGCACAGGTGACAGAGCAGTGGCACAGGTTGCCCAGAGACTGTGGGTCCTCCTGGAGACCATCAGAAGCCACCCAGACACAGCTCCGGGGCACCCTGCTCTGGTGTCCCTGCTGGAGCAGGGGTGGGACCAGGGGGACCCTGAGGGCCCTTCCACCTCAGCCATGCCGTGGTTTCGTGAACACACCAAAGTTGTCCTGAAGCGGCATCCCCAGATGACCACGGCAGCTGCGTTTCATGGGGAAAACTCTGATCACAGCTTTGCTAGTGGAAAATCACCGTTGTACCTTCTGCACTGCTGGTAGCTTCCTTGCATCTTCGCTTTGCTTTGTAATGACAGCATAAAGTACCCACGGCCCAGCTGCACCGGGAAAACCCAGCGAGGCACGCGGTTTGCAGCAATTTCCATGCGCTTGCCAGGGACATAATCCCCGCAGACATACTGAGATCCTAAGAAGCGCACATCGCACACGTGATCCTTCCGACCCCAAATGCTCTCCTCATTCAACATTCCTAACAGCTCCGCTCCCGCACTGCACCACCTCTACCACGCTCCCCGCAGCTCGGCCGCGACCCGGCACGGCCGGCACCCCGCCCCGGGCCGGCCCGCAGCCT
>JANHGO010003726.1:0-26456 GCA_024606505.1 Aquila spilogaster | reverse complement strand
ATGCTTCTTGGATGCAGCAGTTCTGGGGATGCAGGAAATTCTTCCCAAAATCCCTGTGTTTTCACAGGGCCTGTTTTATAGTTTTGTACAATACTGGCATTGGGAGGAGAATATTTTCCTCTTGAATCCTAAACTGAGGCAATTGGCAGTATTCTTGTCTAACTTCATTTTCTGCAGGAGTTTCCTGTGTGGTCTCTAGAAAAGGCTAATCCAGTTTCTGCTTGTTCATCGCTTTGTCAAAACCAGGATGGATTTTTGTCTCTGTTGTCTGGAGCAACAACTCTGCTCTTTTGAAGCAGTTGTGTAAAATGTAGCCTGTCAGACCAACAGCTAAACATTTAAGAGTGATCTTAGACTAGCAAGGGGCATACCTGCCTGGCCAGTTAGTACCTTCCCTTGCTATTTGAGTATGTCAGTGTCTCTGTGCCGTGATCTTCAGTTTGGAGGAGGATTGTACGGGTATATGTCCCAAACAAATCTGTAAGTTGTTGTGAGTTGGTATTAACTGTTAATCTGCTCTCATTAAGCATTGTAGTGTAGTGAAAAGGTGTGCAGGTGAACATAAAATACAACCTATCAAAACTATTTTCTTAAAAATGCAAAACCAGATCACTCCAGAAACCTGTTTAAATTCACTGTGTAGCACAAACCTTACAGAGCGTGGTAGTTAAATCTACGTGCATAAGGCCATTACTACACCCATCAGGCTTTCTAGTGTCTCTCTGTACGCTGAGAGAAGTGGAAAGTTAACTAACCCCATTATGAGTTACCGTTAATTGTTCTAGGGTTCATTTTTAAAGAATGGGCTACTCCTGTATTTAGTCCCTTTTAAACTTGAGCTTGTAGATATTGAATTCATTAATATAGGATCTAACAGGCAGAACTTGAGTCATGCAAAATATTAAATGTTTAGCATAAAAGGTGTACAGGGCTGAACATGGAGGGAAAATAAGAAAAGAGCAAAGGAAACATGGGGCACCGTCTCTGCTTATGATAGTGATACTTAAACTAAGAATTTCCATGGCTTAATCCAAGACTACTTCAGAAGCGTATTATGTCAAGTCAAGGGACCGAATACTAGCCATTCAGTCTGCATAGCGTATGTTATGCTGTGGTCCAATGTAGGTGGGTATTCAATGCTGAGAAATAAGTAAGTGGATACTTCATCTGACATGAGGAATAAAATACCTAAGCACATGGGAGAAGTCAGTAAGGACAAGCTTTCAACTTTGGAATTTATATGTGCTTGTTTCTCTTACTTTCTTCCCTCTTTCTCCAAAATTTTTTTAAAAAAAAAGGCATTTTTGAGACACAAACTGAAATTCAGGCTGGAGTGCTGCTTACCTTGCTACTCTGTGTGTAGTACCATCACACCCTGAAAGAGATATTTACCAGTCTCTCTTATCTACTGACAAGATTTGAGAATTTCAGTTCAGATGTTTCTGTATTTTGGATGCTGTTCCTTGGCGTCATATAGAAAGTTATGGCTTCTAGGTGTGCGTCATAATAGAGCAAGAAACCTCTTATTTTAATGGATGGTGAGGAAGGAGCACAGTAATTGTCAGCCTCCTGGATTTGGACTGGATGATCTTGTGGGTCTTTTTCAACCTTGGTGATTCTATGATTTTCTCCTCCCTGTTTTTAATTATGGAAGAAGTGTTTTGGGGTTGTTTAGTTTGAAGAGTTTTACAGTGCTGCATTCTAGACTGCTGAATTCTTCAAGAAGTTTAGCAGGCACGTCCCTTCCACTGTGTTCAAGTTTAAACAGGTTTGTCTTCCTCTTTATTATGTGTGTGTATTACTTGTATTTCATAAAGAAAATGTGTGTGTGTCTGCATCAGGGACTAGTCTATTACACAATGTAGAGATATTTCTGTCAGTATGAAGAAGAGATCTAGCTGTATATGGTTGGCATCTGTGTGTTTTTAAAGGTTTAGTCAGAGCTGTTGTAATGAGACAAATAGATAATCTTTAAATCTATAGCTAAGCCAATTTAGAGACATCTTTTGGCTACAAATCACATTTTAAAGCTATTTTGCTACAAGTGAGAGCAATTGTTTTACAATATAATCCTCTTAATTGAAAATCCATTATTGGAATAAATAATAAAAAGAATGAATGCTTCAATTTGTGTGCGTGAGTCTAAACTTGGACCGTGTAAATGGTTCTGTTGTTTGCTACGTATCAATCCAAAGCTTGTTATGTAGTGCACTCTTATGACTACTGGCTTTGAGTATGTCCCTCGTCATCTTTGAAGAAGTTGCCACTGACTACTCATCTAGGGAAGGAACTTAAGATGAGGTAGGGATTTATGAAGCTTTTAAAATGCTTGATGCTACTTTCATATAGCTTTTCATTGCTGTTTGTTAAGCTTTTATCCTTTGGTTAGCATAATGTCCTGCTGTATGTCCTTGAAAACGTTTTTTTTGTTCGTTGGTCATCTGGAGGGTTTTGGGGGGAGGTTTTGTCCTGTAATCCTGTAACCCCCAGTTTTGGAAACGAGGGTTTGTATTAAAGGAATAACGGTTAAAATGAAGGGTGCTTCCATTTGGGAGAAGACATATAAAAAGCTTAGTCTAAATGTTGAGGCACTGCCATTGTCATTCTCAGCTAGTATCAGTATTGATACCTGACTTGAAAAACTTGGCCTGAGTGGGAACTTACTGCTCTCTGTCCTTTGTTATTCCAGAATAATAACAGTAGTGATTCATGGATAGCAGGTGCAGTTTTTAGTGATTACTGGAATACGTTACAGCTGTAAAAGATACTGGAGGTACACTTGTATTATGATTGCAAAACCTAGTTGTGCCTTGTTGAATCTTGCTGTAGTATTGCTGGCTTTAGGGAGCAAGAGTTACTGCTGGGTGGGCTGCTTTACATTTAAAATGTGCAACAAGGCTTCTGGCAGTTCTGTGCTGCTGCAGATGCAGGCTGCCCTTCTGCTTTGTGTCTTTTCTGAGCGCTAGAGTGTACAGGGAATATGTCGTAAAGCTTGTGTGTTTCCCTTCAGTTAAATATAGACCCATCGAGCATTCGTGTCAGTACTGCATAGCCAGGTAGTTGTTAATTAAGAGCTTCTACTTTTCTTCCCACCTCCAGTTGTCACTGTTAATCATTTTCACTAAAAATAAACTGAGAATCCCTTTGTTATATTTTGTTATTTTTTGCACTTCTGTGTGTGCTAAGCACAGAACTTACTTTGATACAGCTTCTGGAGTACTGTTCAGTCATGGAGCTGGGGTGGATTTGTTGTGTTTCCAATGACAGCCCTGTTCCGTCATTGCAACATGGTTTCCAGTTTCTGCTTTTAGAGCTCAATTGTAGGATTTTATTTTATTCTTTGAAGTGTAAATATGTATTTTTTTTTAATTAAAACAGAGGAAAAAAGTAAGAAAAGGAATGCATGAGTTTAAGAGCAAAAATCCTAATGGAAGCATAATAATTTATAATTCAGCCCAGCAGAGCAGCAGTGGTTGCTAAAGATATGCCTCTTTCTCTAGTTATTGCTCACCCTCTTGCTTTTTAAACTCATCATAAAATAACCGGCCTGGATTTTTTTCCCCTTAACAAATGTCTAGTTCTAAAGATTATCAATTTCTTTTGCAACCAAATATCTGTTCGTATGCAATCAGAATAACACGTTTTCTGTTAATAGCTCACAGGAGCTTTGCGGAATGATCTGTTCACCTTGAAACATCAAAGTAATTGGGTTGTGCAGTGTGTAATCCCCAGAGTTAATATCACTGTCCAAGTCCGAGCTCGTGTTTTAGATGTTGCCTGAAGGAGGGTTCCTAAAAGAGCGCTGGACAGGACTTGTCCTATAAAATGGTAGATGACAAGACACTGTTCTTCAGTTTCATTTCTCTAATGAGTATATTTAATACTGAAAATACAGCATCACCAAAGCAGCAAGCACCCCCAAAGTTTTCATGTGGTCTAATAAGAGTATTGTTATTAATTTTCATACTTAAAGGGTAATATACCACTCTCTTCATAAGAAAAGATAATTATTTTCACTACATTTCTCTCTGAGGAATGCTGCTTTTGTGTGCATCAGAAAACATGGAGTTTGACTTCTTGCTGTGAGGTTATTTAGCTGTAATGGCTGAAGTAGGTGCTAAAGCTTTGGTGGAAATTGAAGAGGGGCCCTGAAAATCAAGATGGTCAATATTAGGTGGAAAGGATGACCTTATCAGGTCTTTAAATGTATGGCTTAAGATGTATGGCACCCCCTCATGGCAGGGAGATTGAGACTTTGTGTTGCAATAGTGCTGTAAAAGCACTTTCACATTCTATATTGCTTTTTCTATCCAATGGATTTGCTTTATAGCTTAGGGACTTCTCTCATTTCTTTTTCTCCCAGTTTTTACATTAAATAGGCACAGTCAAACTATTTATTTGTCTCACTTCCCTCACTTATAAGTAATAATAATCATATTTGTATTATTATTACTATTATATAAAATGCAGAAAACTACACACGTATTGTCTGTAACATCTTTGCTCCGCTGACTGGTGCATAACTACCAAGTCTTTTAATACACAAGGTAGAACTATCTGATACACTTTTGTCTGGACTTCCTGAGCTCAGATATAAAGTCACAACATCTGCTCCCAGAAAATGAATGAGCAGCAAAGAGATCCTTCTTCAGTACATTTTCATGGAGTGAGCTGAAGGATTAAGTACTGTGAAGTAGTTTTAGACTTCAGATTTTGTAACTGTAATCACTGTGTCTGGACTTCACACCCAAAATTCACATGTGCACATTTGAACAGCCAGAATATATGTGAATAAGAATAAATAATGCATAACGGAGCATTTCTAGGGTGGCAGTCACTTGTGTACTTCACCCATGTGGTGTGCAGTAGGTATTGAAGTGATGCGGGTCATGCTCTGCCACCAGGGAATGTTCCTGAAACCTGGAGCTACATTGTTCCTTTGGTGTGACACTTGTACTGGGTGTTCTTCCCAGTTGTTCTGCAGGCATGCAGCTGATAACAAGCTGTAACATTCTGACCTGCCATGTTTCCGTACCACCAGGTCCATGGTAAGCTCATCCAAGACCTCTTCTTTTTTCAGCCAGTCTTTTTTTCCTCCTGTGACATCAGGCAACTGAAAGCAGTAATTTCAAAGAATCAGGCCACTCACATTTCTATATATAGCAGCTCTCAGATCCCAAGAAAGCCAGCGCTCTCATCTAGTCTGTTTTTAGCTGTTAGTATTTATAAATTAATAGTAACAAGGTTAGTCTTAAGTAGAATTGTGTCTTTTTTTTCCTCTCACTTGCTATTTCTTGCTTTTTTTTCCTTTCTTTAGTGTTTTTATCTCAAAAATTTAGTTGTCTGTATTTTGTCCCCTTTACTTTTTTTTTTCCCACTTTATACTAATGATGAATTGACCTTCACAAAGGGAGTTGTGGTCATGACATTACCATGTAGCACCTGACTTGCATCAAAAACAGACTGGTTTTGATGGCAGGCAGGGGGACTGCTTTAAGCTTTAGTGTTCTGTGCACACTGTTCTTCATGAAATAAACATGAGAATCTCCATGGATTGAAGAGATTTTTTTTAAATAAAACCAATTACTTTTATTATTGATGGCACAAAGGGAGATGCGAGAGGATTAAAGAAAGAGTCACTAATAGAATAAGTAGGAAAGGAAGAGTGTAATTACATGATAGATGTTAGGACAGTTTCTGAAGTTACCAACTTCTGGTTTGAATGTTTGCTTATCTGATGGCCTTGTTTGTCTTTTTATATTTGGCAGAAAAGTAGTTTTTACTGAACCTTTTTTCTGGAAGAGTCATGAATATAGTTGTATTTGTTTGGCTTTTTTTGACATCTCTGAAGGTGTTATCTGAGTGCTGACAGATGCGGAAGTACAGAGCACACAGTGTATGTTCCAGCACTGACAAGTAGCGGAGCAGATGACACCTACGTGAGAGTTAAGCCATCCTCTTCCTGCTGACCTGATGAAGAGTGAGGCCTAAAAAATATACTCTTGTAACATGTGTGGAGAAAGCTACTTTATTCATATTTTTCATAGTTCATGCTGCCAGTTGAAAAAATAGTGCTTTCCATATGCATTGAGCAATACAGTTAGCATTCACGAGTATAGAGCAGGGAATGTATTTGAGGATCTCACATTTAGCGTAAGCTCTTTGATTTGCTACGTGCTTCTTAATTCACTTGTATATATAAGCTGCGTTCACTCACAAGTGATTGAAGGGAGGAAGGAAGGATTTTAGAACAGTGGCTTAGTACTTGGAATATCTTTTTTGCTTCTCAGTGACAGTCTTCCTGTGTATTGGCTCTGTAGCTGTGCCACAAAGTGAGGGCAGCTCCCAGCCCTCACGCCACATGGGAAATGCATGTCCCTGTATCTGTGGTGGAGGTCTGGGGGAGGTAAAGGGGAGCAGCCTTTTAAACACTGTGCCTGGAAGGCTGACAAGAAATTACTGTTAGGAAATCTGAAATCCTGAGTTAAAATGTATTTGAGATGAAAAATACTGGTAAAAAGTTGCAGCTCATTTGGGTGACTATATTTTAAAATATCTGAAAGCTTAACAGTGTGTCACTGAGTCATGCTTGAAGGAAGGCTGGCATTGCAAGCTGGCTGTCTCTTTTTAGGACCACTCATTGCAGCTCTATGTTTGAGTTTTTCCAAATGGACCCCCATGTACTGTGCAGTGTCACTACACATACACTTTGGAAACACTCAATGGAAGTGCTACCACCACACAGTTATTTCTCAGGTACTGTACAGCCTCCCATCAAAAGATAATTGTGTTTTCTTTCATTAGTAGTTCACAGTGTATACGTAAAAACGTTTTCTCTAACTGTTTTAGGTAATCTGCCTTGTCAGAAGGCAAAAAAGGGTTGTTTTGGTTTGTTTTTGTTTTCCACTCAGCAATGGCTTTGATACTTTGTGAAACTGTACTACTAATCTGTGTGTAGAAAACTATAAGAGTGGGTACTTGTGTCCAAAAGGAGTAGATTTCTGTGGTGTATCAGTAAATTCCTCTCTTTCAGGTCACTGTCATGAGAAAAATCCAGAAGGTAGTCATGACAAGGAGAAATACTTTGATGACCACCATGAGTCAGTCACAACAGTGGCAGAAGGACACTCTGGGGGAGTTACAGAAGATACAGAAATCCTTACTCAGCATTCAGCAAGGGATCCCTCCATCTTGCGACTGGAAAGTAAGTCAGCCTTAAAATTCAGTACTGACAGATGAATGATTTCCTAGGTTTTTTGGAAAAGCTGTCTTCCTGCCTCCTAGGAGCTACCTTGTTCCCCTCTGCCTGTAAAGTGGAGAGTAATCCTTAAAACTTCATTGTGTTTACTGTTCTTTTCCAAGCCTGACGTGAAAATGCATAAAATCAAAAAGTGGAATCAAAGGTTAGGACGCTTTCCAAGGTAAAGGATACAGTTTCCTACAGGACTCTACAAAGACATGTTAGCTGTACCTTGGTAAATTCTGTATCAGCTCTGTACCAGAAGTGAGGAAAAACAATATTTATGGTTAAGGTACAGAGGGCGTTATTCAGTGTATAATGTGCACATGTAGAGAAAAGACACGTCCTGTTTACCCCCTTGAACAGTCAGAATTCTGGAAAGGAAACTGATAGATGTGCTCTAAAGCTGTTAATTTCTGAAACAGTGGTTTCAGAAACAGTGGTGCTTCTTTGCAGTGGGAAAGTCTGCATTCTCCAGTCCCTTTCTTCACGTGCAGCATGGAGTGAGTATTCAGTTTGTGCAAGTGGAAGAGTAAGGTCACAGGAAAAAAAAAAAAAAGGATCTTTTTTATAAAACTTGTGAATGAAACTAGGAAAAAAAAAAGAAGTTTTTATGGTGTTCCCTTTTAGACTCTGTTACCGCAGAAAGCAACGGTTCAGAAGGAATGGAGAGTTTAGAAGATGATCAGATGTCTGAAGAGATGCTGGCTTTGGTGGATGAGTTTGAAAACTCATGGCCTCAAGAAGCTTTTGAAGGGGCACTGGAAGTAAAAGGTCGTCGGATGGACTTGCAGGGAATCCGTGTCCTAAAGAAGGGAGCTCAGGATGGCCTGGCAAGCTCCTGTTTTGGGGACTGTGGTGATGATGATGAAACTGAATGGGTAAGTTTGGATGAGTTTGTAAAAATCTTGTACCACCTTACTGTTATGGAGGGAAAGACTAGGACGGTTTTTGGAAACTTCTCCTGTGGGTTACAGAGAGCTGGTTTGTGGTTTATGTGAAATCAACTACTAGTTTCAGTCCATCCTGAAGGAAAGGCTTGCACTAAAACTGACATCGTTAATTATCAACAGCAGGTGCTTGAGTGTTGAATGTTGCTGGGTGCTTTCACACTACCTGTACAGAGTTACAAAGGATACAAGATTTTAACCAAATGTTCTAGTTAGCATGAAGATAACAAAATACCTGTTTGTCATCATGTTGCAAACAAAATATGTAATGAGAAACACATTTCAGTGTTAAATTCGTTTTCTCTTAGGTTAGAGGTTGAAGTTGTATATTGTTTGCATAACGTGATGCAGTGTAATTGAGCAGGCTCAGAGAATGAGTTGAGATGGGGAGGGATGAGATCTCATCATAACATCTTTGAAATTGAATCCTTGAGCTAAAACAGGTAGTCTTTTGGAGCAGCTATTATTTGTGATGTTTCTTAATGTTAACCATGCTAATATTGTCCTTTTGATAGATCACTTTTCAGGTCAAACGTTTAAAGAAACCAAAAGCTGATAGCTTGGATCTCCAGGAGCCAACTGGGAGACATGGAGAAGAAGGGACTAATGGAGAAAACGAAAACTTCTATCAAACTGCCTTGGAGATCAGTGGACCAAAGATACCTTCTCCTGGACCAATAGGTAACTTGCCACTTGGAGAGAAAGCAAATCCCTTGCAGCTTTTGAATTACTATATAATAGTACAATGGTTTGGGTTGGAAGGGACTGTTGAGATCATCTAGTTCCAACCGCCCTGCTTATAGGCAGGGACACCTCCCTCTAGACTATGATTTATTTCATGGCAACTTTTATATTGCACTAGTTTATTACCATAAATATGCATCACAAAGATGGCATAGTGAAATATACCTTCTAGATGAAAATGTGGAAAAACAACAGATCTCTTCCATGACTACCTTCTTTGTAAAGTACAGCATAACTTCATCCACTGTATGAAAACTTTCTAGGTAATATCCAGAACTTCTGGAGATAACGTGGTAGAAGTGGAGAGTGAAAGACAAGGATGATGTCAGTAGAAGTAGTAAATAGAGTGGGGAGGAAATTAATTTTTTTGTTAAAACTGAATGGGAAGAGAAGTTGCTTTTCTTTACCAGATGAGAGACACTTTCAGGGACAGATACGGGGTAAAAGTTTGAATTTATTACTGACTAAACATAATTTAGGCAGTTTGAAAATGAAATACAGAAAACTTGGTCTAGTAGAAATAAATAGAACTTAGTGTTCTACTCTGGTTGATTTGGTGATACTAGAAGAGAAGATTTAGATGCTGTCTTTCAGAAGAGTGGAGCTAGTGAAGAGCGTAGTCTTGCACCAACGTGGGTGAGGAGGTTTGCAAAGAGAGAGGTGGAGTTTTTGCTACTTAAGGAACAAGAATTGGAGAAGATAGTGCACGTTATTTCCATCAGTGCATTTGTTTGGACAGGCGTCATCAGCACGTGGTTGCTTGGATTAGAATTTGGAATTTCTGGAACCTAGGAAGAGAGGATGAATGATTGTTCCCCATACATTTCATCTTACCATGATTCCAATTGATGTAAAATTTTAATGTTATAGGTATGCAAAAATGTGTTCTCCTGTACATTCTAGTCGTGGACAATTCAATGACCTAGAAAATAATTCACATTTTTGAAGGCTTTTACAGGAAGTCTTTAACAAGCATAAAAAGTTATAAGCAACTAACGAATGTAAGTTATTAAATAAGGAGAACTGCATGATGACAAGTTACTGTTTGTGAGGACACACCTTTCCTTTTCTCAGTGCGTGTTCTCTCCCTGAGCTTCTTTCCTGGCTTTATTACACAGCGTCCCTTAATTGTAAAGTCATTAACTCTCTTCGCACTCCTGAGATACAAGGTCTGCTGACATCCTCTTTATGAGAACTACATTATCCAAAGTTTAAGTAATGCTTTGGAGGTCACCTGGGGAGTTCCAGGCAGAACAGGGAAACAAAGCTGGCTGTCCTCTGTCAGACTGGTACTCTGATAACCGCTCTGTCCTTGTGTAACGTTTCCATACCTTTCACTGTCTTTTGCTGTTCATGTCAATAGTAACTCTAAATCAGGTACTGCACAGTGCTGATGACAAAAAATAATCTTTCCCCTCTGGAATTTTCTGAACTTTCTCAAAGTTAATTTTCCTTTAATCAGAATATTTTACGAAAGACACAGTGTTACAGGCTTTGTCATCATTTTGCACTTAAACCTTGATGGAAAATAGATCTTGCATCCAAGAAGTCGAAGTTTTAGGTAACCAGAAAAAGCTACTGGAATACTGCATGTGTAGCTGATGCAATAGATCTGCATGTTTTTGAATTTGGCCTCTCACTGTGCAAATTTAAGGTTACAGTGAGTCTTACTTACCTTCAAAACAGTTCACATGATTTTGATGTGAGAGAATCATGTTTCGTAGCAGTTGACACAAGTTGGATTTGTAGGATTTGGTACAATATCCACCAAATGTGAGGGGAAGATTTCAGTAGATTTTGGATCAAATGTGGAGATCGGATTCCTAACATAAAGCAAATTACCTAACTTTTCCCTGCCTTGGTTAACTCCTTTCTAAAATGAGAGGTTTTAAGTGTAATTGCTAGTTTCAGAAATGTTGCTGTCTTGAGTGTGGATGCAATAAAGGCTTATTCATTGATAAGAAATGGCAGTATTTTTCATCTGGGATTGTTAGAAGATGGAGTAATCAACTTTTATTAGTTCTTACTGTAGCTGTACATCATAAAAGATAACTCACTTATGAACTTTAAGGAGTTAGAGATATTACCTGTGCACAAGAATGGCGATTGATTTTAATCTGCAGCTATTGAAAAACTTTAACTTATAATTTAAATCTTAAAACTTCGCCTTCAGATCTATCTGACATAGCATCCACTTCTGTATTTGGATCCCACAAGTTCCATTCTGTATATTTATATGTGGAATTGTTCTTAAAGAAATCTGACAGCAAGACTGTGACTTTTCTGTTGTAGGGAATGTATCTACTAGTGTGTTTTGTAATTCACTGTACTAAAGTAGTCTTTCTGCTTCAAAAGAATCCCTTTTATTATTACTTTTTTTTCTTCTTCTCTCCAGGAAAGAGGCGTGACTATCGCAGCCTTGGGTGGCCAAGTCCTGATGAATGTCTGAAACTCCGTAGGGTAGAGCTCACAACTGTGGCCAGCACATGGCTTGCTGTTTCTGCTAAAAACATTGAGTAAGTATCTTATATATGGACCTTAAGTCACTCACGCAAAGCAAGGCAGTTGTATGGCCTCAAGTGTACATTAACTGAAGATTTTGTTGTCCTTTAAAGAAAGAAGGAGCTATCAGGATTACAAAGGCATTTGAAAACATGGTGAGGTATTTCATCAGTAGACTTGCAAAGAAAAGTGCAACTTCAGACTGAAGATCCAGTTTCTCTTGCTTCTCAGGCTGTTCAAAGGAGATTCTTCTGTGCAGTTTACACTCACTAGGGAACTTTGTAATGACTCTTCTCTTTTCTTCTCCTGACTGATTGAATTTATTACCTTTGTAGCATTACAGAGCACATTGATTTTGCAACACAGCTGCAAGAACCAGCCATGGAGCCCCTTTGTAACCCCAATCTACCAGCTAGTATGCATACTTTGGACCACCTGCAAGGCGTCTCTAGTCGAGCAAGCCTGCATTACACTGGAGAGAGTCAACTTAAAGAGGTATGCCAGAGCTGAAGGCTGTCACACAAAAATATCCATACTGTGGCAGATTCAAGGTACATTTAGTTCAGTGCTCTGTCTCCCAAAGTGCCCTTCAGTGCATGAACACTTGAATAAGGCTGTAAGAACGATGCAAGCTGAAAGTGATATTTTACCAGACTGTTTTCCCAGCATTCTGTCATCTGAGTTGAGGGAAATACTAAAACACCATTATTGTCTTGGTATTTATAGCTCTAGATGGATAAATTAGTAGAAGAAAAATCAAACTGAGTATACACAAATTTCTAGAATTCTCAGTATTCGGTGGCATGGAGTTAAAGCACTATATGGTGATTGTACTAACTCAAGTTATACAGTGATGTTTAGGTTCAAACAAGTCGGAGATTTGTAAAATGCTGAGTGAAAAGAGTAGCCAACAAGTGAAGGATATCTTTTTTCAGTTTCCATCCTTTAAGTACTTGTTCTTTCTCTTTCACAGGTGCTACAGAATCTTGGCAAAGACCAGTACTCACCACAGTCATTAGAACAAGTTGGTACTCGAATAGCCAAAGCTCTGGAAAAGGTACGTATGGATGTGAAGAAGAGTAATGTCTGGACATACTGATTGGCTTAGCAGTCAATGCAGTCTCAAACCATCTGTCTGAAATAAGGAATTAATTTGTACTTGGACTTGAGATTTGTGTCTGTTCAGCATCTGTAATGCCCTCACAGGCTTTTACTTGAGCTATGTCCTTTGTTTGCAGTTGGGAGTCCTGCTGTCAGGTCTTTTGCCTGCCTTCCTACAAAATCCTAAGCTTGTAAAATTTCCCAGTATTTCCAACCCTGTTGTGAGCTGTATTGCTGGCTGCTGATGTGTATTATATACCGGAAGAATGCAGAGCTGTTGGAGTGGGTTCAGAGGAAGGCCGTGAGGATAATCAAGGGTCTGGAGCACCTCCTGTGAAGGAAAACCTGAGAGAGCCGCACTTGTTTAGCTTGGAGAAGAGAAGGCTCTGGGAAGATCTCATTGCAGCCTTTCAGTACTTGAAGGGAGCTAACAAGCTCCCAACTTTTTACACTGTCTGATAGTGGTAGGACATGAGGAAATAGCTTTAAATAAAAAGAGAGGAGATTTTAGGTTAGATGTTAGGAGTGGTGAAGTGCTGGAACAGGTTGCCCAGAGACGTTGTGGATGCCCCATCCCATCCCTGGGAGACATTCAAGGCCAGATTGGATGGGGCCTTGAGCAGCCTAATCTAGTGGGTGGCAACCCTGCCCATAGCAGAGAGGGATGGAACTGGATGATCTTTAAGGTTCCCTCCAACCTAAGCCATTAAGCTGTTTTAATATTTCTCAATCTTTCTCTCTCTTCTGATACTACACTCGCTTGGAGCTTATGGAAAGTCAGAGTTAACCCATGGCTCAACTCTTCCAGTTGCACTTCTGGCAGGCAGGGACTTCTTCTCTTTCTTACCTATTTGCTTTCTCCTTGTGCAGTGTTGAACTGAAGTGTCAGATGCATTCAGGCAGTGGTGTAGCACCATGTGCAAGGCTGCACTTCCTGTTCACTGTGCACTGTGAAAACCAAGCTTTCTAGCTAGATCAGTGTTACCGAGGACCTCAGCTGAACGGATGCTTAGGGACATAATTTTCCCGGGATATACAAGACAGATCAGGATGCAGAGATTGCTGTTGTATACTTCCAGTGTCGGGAAGATATCTCAAACTATTGTGCGAAAGAGGGTTCTACCAAAACAGCTTGGTGCCCGCGGCCTATTCTACTGAAGGCCCTCTAAAGAAGGGGCCTTTCTGTGCTTTGAAACTGAAGACAGTAAGCCTTTATTGTTCCCAGAAAGTGAAGATAGTACTCTTACGCTTGCATGATAAAGCTTAGTTTTGTTTGACTTCAGATATGCTAACTTTTGTCTTACATACTATACTTGCCCCTGCAAACAGCAAGCTTTGTCCAGATAAGCTGAACATTTACTACTAACAGAAGAGAAACAAAATTCTTCGTAAGGCTAGCTGTGTTGAAAATAAAGCACAATTCTTCTGTCTACCAATCTCATTCATTATTCACAAGAGCTAATCAAACAAATCAAGATGACTACTTAATTGATTGCATATGTGAGCATAAACATTAACTTAAAGTATCTGAATCCATTGAATTCAAGCACATAGTATTTTTCTTTCTAACATGTGGCATGGGAGTCAGCCAACTGGAGGCAACAAACTTGATCAGCCGGACTGTTCAGGCTTATGCTTTGGGTTGCATCCCAGAGCATCCTTTCTCCTTCTGGTGGCTACAGAGAGCCTAAGGAGTCCAATCAGCTAACTTAGCTGGCTAAAATTGTAGATTTATATATGGTAATGTATATACACATCTAGATGCTCAGCACCTGACAGCTGGTTAGAAGCTATTGTGACTGCTGAAGCTGTTGTTACTGTACAGAAGATTAAGAAAATGATGTTGTGCTTGGAATTTGTTTCATTTGGTAGTCTCATTGATCAGGCTATTGCGGATGTGTTATTAGATAAATTCTTATGATGCTTTGGAATAGTTGAATGCTATTTTTAAGTGAAGCATCCTCTATCCCAATATACTGAGTAAATTCAAAGAGTGAAAAACAGGAAGATTGTTCACTACAGGTGTCTGTATGACTCATTTTTGTATTCTCTTCCAGAATCAGACTTCATGGGTCCTCTCTAGCATGGCAGCTCTCTACTGGAGGGTGAAAGGCCAGGGAAAGAAGGCGATTGATTGTTTACGGCAAGCATTACACTATGCACCCCATCACATGAAGGTGTGTACACATCTGCCTGCTACGCAGATGAAATCATGTTTTTCTTGTGAGATAACTACTTAATTTTCACATACAATTGTTAAAGCTAGAATTGTGCATATCAGGATTCTGTATACATACGTGCTAGGATATTTAATGTGAATTAATTTTTGAGTTATTTGTCTATGCAACAGCAATGTTTGCTCATTTCTGTGGGCAGATATGTGTATATGAGGTATTGTTTTTGTTTGTTTATAGTCCAGGGTCAGTTGCCTTTTTTCTGGTAGGTCTAACTCATCACCTTCAAAGCGACCAGGTGGTGGAGCCTTCTGTCAGTCTTCTTGCTCCTGAAACAATTTCAGTGGAAAGAACCTCACTGTTGATCACTTTCTCTTCTCTTACAGGATGTACCACTAATAAGCCTGGCAAACATCTTCCACAATGCCAGACTTTGGAATGATGCTATCATTGTGGCTACCATGGCAGTGGAAATAGCACCGCACTTCGTGGTTAATCATTTCACGCTGGCAAATGTCTACGTTGCAATGGTGAGCATGCCTGGTAGCCTGATGTGTCTTGTTTATGACACATAAAATTCATATTTCCACAAATAATTCTGGAGGAGCAACATTTATGGAATAGGGGAGTATCAGTAAGAAAATATTCTTTGGATGTACTTTTTGGAGTGTCAAAGCTTTTTATTACTCATTTAATACATAAAGGACAGTGTTCTTACAAGCTGGCATCAGGATGCTGCCTACAAAGCTTTGTTAAGACAGTAGCAAACAACTGACAATTTTGATTGGCTTCCAGTCTAAACAAACACAGGATATTTTTGTTACGCTGGGAAATTAATGATAAACTGAGTTTCCATCCTGAAGAGTTTAAAGTAGTTAGTAAAACCCAGTTTGCAGTTGCAATGAACAAACACAAGAGATGTTTAATTTCGCTATCTGGATTATCAACACCCAAAATAATTTACAGATTGAATTCAAATTTCTTCATACTTCCTATATATTCTAATCTACAATTCAGCTTTCACTATTTCACGTGAATGCAAAATGTTCGTTCCTTTTACCTTACTAAAGCTGGATTGGTTCTTGGGTGTTTTTTTTTCTTTGACAGGACCAGTGTATTTCAAGGGTAAGGGAGGCACCATTAAACTGGAACGTAGTTGATATGTATATTTGTGTCAAAAGTATTTTTCAATTACACATGGTCCTATCTATCCCTGTCAGTACTTAGCACTTGTCATGAATCTGTCCATAATATTTTGCTCTTTTGGTTAAGGGGAATCATGGTGATAAGAGGGTAAGTTGAGCAGGTAATGGTGTATTGTGATTATCGGGGTTGAAAAGAGTTGAAATGCACGGTGCTGTTAAACACGTAGTGAAAACACACTGAAGAAAGGAACGACTTTGTTCTATTAAGCTATTGCTTCTGACAGTAGTTCGAAAGAAATGAAGTTGAAGTTTTATGCTCGAGTTGCCAGTGTCTTTTTCAAGTTAGCACAGTGCCTAAGGATAACTTTATTCTCCTGGATCTGAGAGATTTCTCAGTGAAGCCGCATATTCATTACGTGAAATGGCTAGCAACACGACAAAACTTATCTTCTGGGACAAATTATACTGGTATTAAGAAAAGTTAGTTTATTTACTTTGTATTTAGCAAGTTATCTTTGAGAACTGAGTCTGCCCAACAGGTTGTTTTAAAAAAATTCAGTGTAATTAATAGTAGAGCATTATAGAGGCCAATGTTCCTTAATTTGCAAAACTTCATCACGTTGCCTTGAAAAGTGGAAACAGTTGGCCTTGTTGAGGATTGAGAACTCTAGATGGATGCTATAGAGGAAATCTAAACCACTGTTAAAGTAATACCAGATCACAGCAGATTGGAATATAAATGATTGCATCTAAAAATGGAAAAACCTGCTTGTTTTCATTGCTGTTTGTCAGTGCCCCCATGAAGTAATATGTGATTTTTGTTGTAATTCCTGTTGACACTGTATGGAAATACACTTTTTAAAAATCAAGACTTTACAACTCCAACATTGATCTAGTTAGTGTTTATAATGTGGTTAGAAATGAACATTACCTGAAGTGTATAAAGTTACTGAGACATAGGAACTTGACTAAAGCTGAGCTAATGCTTAGAGTGACATCCTGCAGAGTTTCAAGTAGGAAACAGCAGTCTGCCCAAAGTTCTGTCGTCTTTTACATATAAAGAAAATTGAGAGTCTAGAAGCACTGTGCAGTGTGCTGTCTGCTTTCACGTGGGGATGTTAGTTTAGCTCTTTACCAGTAGTTCAATAGTCTTGCTATAGGAAATACTGAATATGCTGTTTAAGAGAAAAGGCACCGAAATCCAACATTGGTTTTAAAGCTCTTGTGGGGATTCCCTTTAGCAGATGCAGAAAATAAATTTTAAAAAAAGTCATCCACAGTCTCAAAAATATAGAAGCGGCTCAGTTCTATAAGGAGAAAAGAGGAAGAAAAACATGCAGAAAGTGGCTGAAAAAAAACATAGAATCGTTTGAGCTGTAAGAGACCTTTAAAGGTTATCTGACCCAACTCCCCTGCACTGAAGAGGGACACCTACAGCTACATCAGATTGATCAGAGCCTTGTGCAGCCTGACCTTGGATGTCACCAGGGACGGGGCATCCACCACCTCTCTGGGCAACCTGTGCCAGTGCTTCACTACCATTTTAAAAAAAGAAAAAGTTATTATATTCAGTCTAAATGTTAGGTTTTGTTGTTTTCTGTAACTATTTTATGGCAAGAATGCTAAGGTAGGTTATTAAAAAGAAAAGGCAAGAGTATTGGTCAGTAATGCTCTGCAGTTATTTGAATCAAGAGAACGCCAGGGTTATCTGGAGGAGGAAAAGAAAAAATAAGAAAGTTAGTGCTGAGTGTTTTTAGAATCTGACTTTATGCAATCTTCTGTCCTTCTTTTATAGGAGGAGTTTGAAAAGGCGATGAAATGGTATGAGTCAACATTAAAACTTCAGCCGGAGTTTGCCCCAGCAAAGAATCGAATCCACACCATTCAGTGTCATTTACTTATGAAAAAAGAGCGACGGTCTCCATAGAGATGGGCGTTTTTTCTTTTTTTTCTTCCTTTTTTAAAAAGCCATTCTTCACTGCTCTGCTTTTAAGTGTGCTGAGATAAACTGATGAATCAAAATTTTTAACAAGACTTCTGAAAAGAGATGGGATTTGGATCAAGGGTTCTTTTATCTTTGCTCAGATACAGAGGCATCTTTGGAAAATGTTTCACAGACAATAATTTTAAAACATCCATGTAAATATTAAACCGAGGAAGTTCCATGAGTCCATAACCACCTGTACCAGAACCCAGGCACCATTAGTTTTTCCTCAGTGCTCAGATTGGCATTCAGCATCCAAAATGACTTGCTTCATGTCTTATAATCTAGGTCAATAGAAATGCAAAGCACACGCCCATACCAAATAGTAAGAAGAGATAATCAGCAGTTCATCCATGTGAAACTCATGCTTTGTCCAGTCCTGTTTACTCCATGCAACATTGCCTGCTTTTTTGGAAGGAGAGGGACGGAATTTCAAACGTTTATTTAGAAAACAAAGTAAAAAGGGGTTAGGAACATCTAGCATTTTTGGAATGATTTATTTCTGTTGGAGATGAGGAGGAAATGAAGGATGGGGAACAGCAGGACACTAAAGTCAAAGTGGTTTTTAATCTTACTTGCAGGAAAAAAAAAAGAAAAAGAGTAGAAATCCCAATAAGATGTTTTATATTTGTCTGTATATTCATAGCCCTCTGCCTCCCTGAACGGTTGTTTTGCTGATTCTTTGTTCACTGTATTTCTAGTCATTTCAGAGTAAGGTGCAAGTTTCTGCTTGCTCTGAGCCATATTTCCAGCTGCTGAGAAGGAGCGGGGAGGCAGTGTCCAGGTATCATCAGCAAATGAGTCAGGTGGAAGATTTCCAAATCAGTTTTCTCTTTGGTTGGTGGAGGACATGATTCTCCAGACTTCATTGTTGAATTAACAAGGGCACATATTTGAAATAAATTGTTTATGAACAAAACACAGCTTCTCCTCTCATCTGTGTGACATGCGCCATTTGAAGGAAACTAGGTTTGGGGAGCATTTCTTTTGGAGCGAGCAGAGCTGGGGGTCAGGGCAGCCTTTAACATTCCTAGTTAGATATTGATTTTCTACATATCTATGGAAAATTCCTCACGCCTCTTTCAGTGACAGAAATTAAGATCCAATATGGCAGTGGTGGAAACTATGGCGTCAATGTAGTTTTTGTAAGTTACTGTAACTTTACAGTTCATAAAAGAATCCCTGAATATTTTTTATATATAATTGAAGATTAGTAGTTCTAATGCAAATATTTACCTCTGTTTTACTGCTTGTAATTTTTTTATTAATCGAGAAAGCCTCACAGAGGTATGAGCAAGTACTGCTGTTGGGTAGATTTTTATTAAACACATATGAGTGCGTTGAATTTCGGAATGTCAACTGAGCCAATAGCAAGACAAATCGTATTCCTTTCCTAAGGCTGTTTGGAAGCCTGATCATGTTGACTGGAGATCTGTCTGCATAAGTTCTATTGTTGTGAGAGATTGCTTTCACCACAAGGTTCATGGACTGGGAGAAGGAATTGTGGAGACCTCTCACCTGGAGCTTTGGGAGAAGCCAGTAAGGTAGGTGCAAGTTAAAGGAAAGTTTCATTTGAGTTAGAAAAATGCTGTAACATGCAGAAAGTTCTCTTACTTAGGATAGAAGATCCAGCTTATTGCTTAATTCGCTGGTGCGTCATATGGTCAAACCAAGTGATTGCCACATACTAAGGTTTCTACTGTGTCTGTCTCGCTGGTGATGAGCAATGTCAGGATTTAAGTAAAGTGTAAGGCCAGTCTGTAAGAACCTAAAGCAGCAATATGTTGGGTGCAAGTGGGCAGCACTGGCTTTGTCAAAGGTGGAATGAAAGTAGACCTTTTCTGGATCACCTAGCATTGCTCATAGACAGCTCTGATGCACACTTAAAATTAGGCATTAATACCATTGTCAGTTTACGTCTTGCTTACAGCTGTTGGCTTGGTTGGTTGGTATTTTCTTTAGAAGTGCAGCAACCAGCATTGTATACAGACATCATACAAAAGGTAGGCAGGTGCATTACATTTTGTGTGCATGATCATACCGTAAGCTGGTGTTACCACCAAGGAGATAGCAAGCTACTTATCTTCTTTGTCTGTTGGCGTTTTCAAAGAATTCATACCTTGTAATGGTTCTTCAAGACTGCAGTAGTCTGACTTCATGTATTTTATTCTGAATATTGGTTAAGTCCTTCAAGGGAACGTATGTTACCTCACTCTCAATAGACGTCCATGTACAGCTGTTTATTTGTTACTCAGCTGCTCAATGCTGTATCTGCCATGGAACTAATTATGAAATAGCCCGTGCTTCCCTCTTAACTGTCCTTAAATTTTAGGTAGTTCTTCAAACTATTGTAATGGTTTCCGTCATCTGCTTGCAGTGCATAGAATTGATGCAGAGAGGAAAACAAGTCACTCAAGCATAAGCTTGGGCTAATGCCAGCAGTAAGGCACGTGTCCTAAAGATTCCACTTTAGGATCTACTGGGGAGCACTGACTCCCATCTTGAAGAATTCAGATGGATTGCTCTTTCTCTTTTCTGTGCCTTAAACCCTGCTGTAAAAATGTGAAGAATGGTGATTTTGAATGTTCTGGTTGCATTCAAGTGTTAGTCAGGGAAAAACTAGTGATGGCCGTCTTACAAGGAGAAGGCAAGTTAGGCAGCGTGTTGGAAGGGAAATCCATGAATGTGTTGGAGCAAAGGTGTGTTTCTTTGTGGGATGAGCTAGCTACTTAAGGATGAAATCTCCTTTCATTTAATCCATTTTAAAATAAGCTGTCTAAGCTTGTTGTGTAGGCTGCATCTTCAGTAGATGGAAAAGGTGGTTATCTCCAGAGGTTGATCCACCCTCCCTGTGACAAATTATCTGTTCGGTTGGCCTTTTCCTTCCCATGACTGCTGTGGTACCTTTGACCAACTACCATATGATTTCTAATGATGATGTGTAATAATTCATTTCACACTGACTAGCTCTGCTAAATATATCACCAATGTTGTCCAATTTAGAGATGACAAAGCCATGGGTAAAGAGCGAAATCCTTTTCCATACACGCATACAAAAAAGTATTCTCCTGTGTTTTTCAGAGTACGTCCAAAAGTTGAAGTATAGATGAGAAAAAAGTCCATTTGTTTGCAGATGGCATCACGCGCCTAACATCAAAGGGCTTTTGAGGGCTGAACGTTCAGATACTTCTGCCTATGGAGTGGCGGCTTTGATTCACCGTTGATGGCATAGTTGTACTGAACAGGGCTGGACCGATCCTGTACAAAGAAGAAAAATGCAAAGTGCTGTGTTGGCATCCAGGCTGGGTTTTTAATTTCTGTCGCCTGCAATCTCTTTTCACCACCTGTGATGACCAACGTTTGTAATAGACTGAAATACAAAACTGAAGCTTTCTGAGGGAGCTTACAACCTGTTTTTCTCCCACTCTCAAACCCTCACATCTTCTCTCTTAACCTGGAGGAAGGGGAATAAAAACGAACAAAACCCCATGGCAGTTGTACAGTAGCCAAAGCTGCTCAGAGATGTTGTACTAGCTCTATCACAGCGCTGGGATGCTGCTCATGGCATTTTGCTTCCTGAGACACTCAGTAGCTGCCACAAACTTGTCTGGTTAGCAATTTTGGACTTCCCGGGGGTTAGAACTGCTTTACAAACAGTAGTGTTCCCAGTCCCCCGTCCTCCTGTGTGACTCCAGGCAAAGCATTTCCTTTTCTCCCTGTACCTCTGCCTCCCACGTGTTGTCTGATGGCTTTGTGGAACATATGGCTTTTTTGGAGCCACAATCCTTCCTGTTTATGTCTTTGTATGAGAAAGGGTTGTAGTGCCAGGGAATGCGAACGGTTATAGCACAGATTAAAAACAACTGCGTGGAGACCTATGAAACGGGAAATGGGAAGAGTTTAATAGTCCCTGGATCGGCACTGAAAGAGTGAAAATGCTTCAGAAGAACTTCGTTCTGCATTCAGAAAACTGCAAGCTCCTTTTCTCCTCCAAAGAAGATCAAGATGGTCCTCCCATCTCGGGCAACACTAGAGATGTCCTTCAGGAGTTCTGCAGGTTGCCTTGATTTCCTAGAGGAGCTGGCCAGCGAGACTCCTCAAAGACATATCCCCAAAGAGTGAGGTTTGTCACTTTGGGGTTTGCTCTTGTTGATTTTCTCTCTTAATTTGCCGAGTGTACTCAAGCTTGCCAGTGTTGATTCAAACAGAACAAATGGGCCTGTGATGCTGAGGCTTATGAAGCTTTCTTATCAACTGGTGGTTTTCTGGCTGCTGCCTCATGGCTGGTGTCTGCGAGAGCCAGCAGAAGTTGTCCTGTGAGCAGCTAACAGGAGGGACAGGCAGGGAGCTTGAGTCCATGTAATCGTTATTTCGCTGTTAGGAAACCTGGACAGAGCTGATAGAATCTATATTCTGCATTTACAGTGCTAAGACAGCATGGAGTATTGCTGAAATAAATGGGAGTGTTCTTGTACTTAAAGCTTTTCTCAGTTTTAAGTACTGAAAAGAGCAGGACAGCTTTGGAACGGCGTCTCGGTACGGCTGACTGCTTAAAAGGGCAGCCCTTAAAACTTTGGTTAACTGTTGGTTTTGAACCATTTATCCCAATTGCTAGGGCAAAATTAATAGTCACCAATTCCATTACTAACACAGGAGATACAATAACAGTGCCACGAGAAGAACCGGTTCAGACACAGCTGGCTGGAATTAGCTTTGTGATGTTTTCAACGTAGAAGGATTATCTTAAGATAGGTGTTCCGGTTTATTATTATTATTTTGGTTCTTTTCGGACTGTTCATTCCACGTTCAGCCCTTCAGACGCGGGTTATTACCAGCCTGAGAGAGCTTTGCTGTTTATACGTGTTTGTGTTGATCGCAGGCCAGATGTTTCACAGCGACACAATCTCTGCTCTGAAGAGAGTACAGTCAGGTGCTGTCCCGCGTGAAGCTTCCCACGGCTGCGGGCTGTGTTGGTGGAGTTCACCCAGCGGTCAAGGACCGGGCGGCCGCTCTCTGAACCGTGCTGCCTGCAGTGCCCCAACAGGGACGTGGCTGTGCTTCACAGCATCCGAGCAGTACCAGTTCCTCTGGGCAGAAGGCAGCGGTCTGCCAAGCCAAGCGGCCGTCACCCTTATGCATTCATGGAAAACTCTCAACCTAAGTTTTTTTTTTTTTTTACTGTTCTTTTTGGTCTGAATCTGATATTATCTGCTCTCTCCAGATATCTAATTCTATAGTAGCTACGAAAGAAAACAAAAATAAGAGAATCCCAGAGCTGCTGGATCTATAAACCGCAGCGTGACAGTGTGAGTTACCATTTTGCGTCCTGTGACTGCCCCTCGCTGTGCCCTGCCTTGTGCCCACGTGCTGAGGGGCAGAGAGGTAATGTCTTAGAGTCATTCAGAGGCCCTGACATGTGGGCAGATGCGATCCAAACAAACCGAATGGATGCGGGAAGCCAGCTGTATCCGAGTGGGTGGCTTCTGGTAGTCTGCAGAAGTCAAAGTGAGAAGGGCACCTGAGGAGCCACGAGTGCACGTGCTGCAGGTGCCCGCTCAGCCGGGTGTGCTGTAGGCTCTGGGGCCTTGGCAGGGCAGGAGCTGTACGGCTCCATAGCTGCATGGGGTGGCACGAGCACTGTCACAGTGTTGGAATGCACTGTGTGGTACCATTCAGTTTGCTCCCGTAGCTTGGTCAGTCCATTTCTGACTTCTGTAGACATCTTAGTGTCCATAAGCACTTACGGCAGGGAGTTCCAACATTAGTTTGCTTTTTGGTTAGGAAGTTTTTTTTTATTTGGTCCTGCTTGTTTCTGTTTCTTGGATTAGAAGAGACCGCACACAGTTGCTCTCCCTCACCTTTCCCATTTTATGCTCATCTGTGAGAACACTGAGGTTTGACCAGACTTGTTTTGGCTTTTAGCCTAGTGACTCTTGTTTGGGACTATAGAACTCATGCTAAAAAGTGCGTTTTTCATCATGAGCGTGTACAGCATGTGCAATCTGCTCCTTTTCCTGCTTTTCTACCTGTACCACAGGCTCTGCTGGAACAGAACGGTCAGGATGTGGCTCAGGTAAGCAGGATGCTGGCCACACACTGGATGCAGCAAGGTCCGCATCTCACCGCACAGCACAGGTATCGAGGGGGTCGGGGCACTGAAGGAAGGGTTCTGAGCAAGCAGGCATGGTGATGGCACACCTGGCCGTATCAGCTCGGGTGGGTGACAACAAACATCTTCCTGACCGCCCCCTGCCCCACGGCACCAGTTTCTCCACTGCAACATCTGAAGGCACTGCTGTACTGCCAGGAGAACCATGGGGTATGAAATCAAATCACTGATTCCACCCGCTGGGCTGGGGCTGTTCACAATTAGGCTGCAATAACAAAAATCAGAACTGCAGCCTTAGTGATCTGTGTGTTATCTATGGGCAGTTTTGTCTCATAGTCTGCTTCAGTGATCCAATAGGGGAGAATTAAGTGACCTTCCAGATCTTAGTTCGTTAATTGCTGATTGTCATCCCAGGGCGATTTTAATTATTTGGAGCAGCTTGGTCAGCATTAGGCTGCAAGAATTCTATGAGAGTTTGTTTCCTAGTCCCTTGCAGGTCTACATGGACTGTCCTTGAGATCTCTGTGGTGACACCTCCTATGTGCACTCCATCCATCTATACCAGGAGCACACCCAGAAGCTCTCAGATACTGTGGCCCAGCCCATGTCCTCCTGTCTGGGCAGGAGGGGCTGCACTCCTCTGCGCTGGTCAGGTTGGTGTACACTGGTACTGGTGTCCTGACCAAGATCCCCTTGTCCTCTATGGCAAACGGGATATTGTGTGCTTGTAGAAACCCAGAGTGTTTCTTATGAACCACTTTTCCCTAAACAGCTTCAAAGGCATTTTGACCAGAGGAACAAACAAGCGGACGTGTTTTAGTGCTGGTGAGGCTTTCGTTCTTCAACTGGAGGACCTGCAAGAAGGGGGAAAAGAAAAACAAAAAATACTGGGTGACAGTTTCCTTAGAAACTTCCAAAGTGAAGCAGGATGAACCCTTTCTGTGCTGTCAGCCATCCTCTGTGCAGGGCAGAGGAGCAGAGCCTGCCTGCGAGTTGCAGGGAGCAGTGAGAGGGATTCTATTGGCTTCCTATTGGCTGAGCCCTGGGCTCAATTTATACTTACGTATGTATATATATCTATATATAGATAGATAGATAGATATAGATATATATAGGGGTAAGTGAGTGGCAGATGTGGTTCTTTCAGCCTGGATCACCTGTCCTGGTGCACCAGGTGACTGTGGCTGTCCAGCAGGCAGCCAACCCTTCAGGTGTTTGACGTTAAGCCGTTCTGTTGGTGTACGTGAAGAACAAGACATTCTAATTCTGTCAGAGTGCTGCTAGGACGTTTTGAGAGGAGAATTAGGTGTGTAGCTGAATTCCTACTATTAGTTTTTAAAAAGTTGCTATTTAATAGCACGAGCTTCATGGGTGCAGCAGATGAGACGAAACTGAATGCATCCTTGTGATGCTCCCTTCCATGTGCCACCAGCCACCCTTGATTACTGCCTTGTAGCTGTGCTCTGCTCCTGATGTCCCTGGAGAAATGGCCCTGGCTTGCACAGCTGTTTGGAGAGGGGCAGCAATGACTTTTACTCTTTTTTCCTTGATCCTCATGTAGTTGCTCCCTCTCTGAGCCGTGATGAGTGGCCACAGCTTCCAGGCACTGTGTTACCCTGTGCCGTGCAGCCTGGTCACCTCTATACATCCTGAGCCTGAGGAAGCCATGGGGAGCTGGGCCTGTGGTGCAGCCAGCCTGTGGCAGTTGTCAGCCTCCCCTGCTCCTTTGCCATCTCCTCCAGCCTCTCAGCGTGGCTGTGTGGGTGGAAAGAGCAGCACCAGCAGCTGGAAGGAGGTGGGAGGAAGAAGAGGGAAGTGCAGCTGGGGGCTGGGAGCCAGTCTGGCTGCCTGCTCCTCTGCAACCCCCCCGGTCCGCCCCTGTCATCTGCTGGGACCGGGGGGCTGGGGGCCCTCCCCAGCTGCCTTGCCCCTGCACCTCTGTGCCAGGAAGAGAGCCACGGATGATGTGAGCCGCCCCAGCACCATCACTGCCTGGTTCCTGGATGCTCTGAGTTCCTGAGGGGGCAGCTGAAGTGGAAATGAGAAGTGGCCAAAGACAAAACTGCTGTTGCCTGCTCTCCAGGCAAATTGGACTGGTGTGGATGACTGTCTTACTGGTAGGAGCTGTTGCACTCCAGCACACTCATCCCATCCCGTGTGTGACCTGAGGTGTCAGAGTGAGATGACCGCTTTGTGGCTCTGCTTGTGCCAGCCCAGCGGCACCAGAGGGCCCAGGGGCTGTGGTCCCCCCCATCCTCCCCATCCCCTGCCACCAGCCTCGGAGCTACGGGCACTTCCTTTTCTGCTCCCAGTTTCCCACCTCCCATCTCCGTGCGTTGCTTTGCCCTCGCACCCGCAGCTCCGCACCTTCACACCTGCGGCCCGGACACCGCGCAACCCCTACTCTGCACTCGGGGTGCAGCCCCTCACTGAAAACCAAAAGCAGCCTGGGTACGCGCAGTGGTATTAAAATAGGGATTTAGACCCATTTCCTAATCTGTCCAGTT
>JANHGO010003725.1:0-26457 GCA_024606505.1 Aquila spilogaster | reverse complement strand
GGTTACGGTGCCGTTTGCTGAAGGACGACGTACCCTTCTGGCACAGCCTTTGCACCCTCTGTGAAGACAGTGTCACAGGTGTTTCCCAGTTAGTGGTCCCCACCATGCATAGGAAGACCGGACCCATGGTTTCACATCAGTGTAGGCACACCACAGCCCTCCTCATTCCTGCTGTCTTTCCCCGGGGTGAGAGATCAGTCCGGCATCTCCCACGTATCCTTTACAGAGGCCTCCCAAAGAAGGGAAAGTCATTTTCCCTTGGAGGGGGACTAGGAACAGTTTGACCCTGTCTGCTGTGGAGTCATTTAATCACTGAGTCTTTCCAGTTGAAGTTCAGATCCTGCACTCAGGCATTTTTTTTTCAACTACTTGTATTGGTGGCCAAAATTTTCTTTCATTGACCTGCAAGTATTCATGCTCTTATTTTTGAGTGCTTTAGCACCCCACATCAATAGCTATTTCTGAAAGCTTTGTTCTCACCCGTCCTGGCCTGCAGATGAGATGTAGTATCACGTACAAAGCTTGCCATATGTGTTTGTGGGAGTCTTGGCTGAAAGAAGTAACGTAAATTCTGTGATGCCTGTGGCAAACGTGCTAGCAAATAATTAGCCATTGAAATTATCTTGTTAGGAGAGATGTGATGAAAACTAATCTTTCTTTTATGACTTAGATGTCGTACATACGGATTTATGAATTCCTAGTGGATGCCATGCTGGCAGTTACTGTATTACAGACATCAGCTTGCTTGTTTCTGTTCAGCATCAAGTCTCTATTTTAATGGACAGGGCTGTCCATAGTAAAAAAAGTAACAGTAACCCATCAACAGTGTCCCTTTTCTCATGTTTTCTTTCTCTACAACTTCTTAATAATTTATGGCTAAGAATGCACCATGAGATCACAAAATCCTGGAAAGCATAGGCTCCTCTCTCCCAGAGTACTGTAGTTATCACCATCAACAGGCATTATTGTAGTGTTACTGCTGTCCATCGCTATCCAAGCTTGACTCTGCTCGGGCAGTTTCCCCACCATGGGGTAAGTCGGTGTGAGCCTACGACTGCCGCAGAAAGCTAATCTCCCTGCTGCCTCATGATCTGTGTCAATCACTAGCTTCTTAAAGACTTTATTAAACTATTACCCAAGTAAAATACAGTGTAACAAATTAGCATAAACTACCAAAAAGAAATAAGTCAGCCTTAAAAGGGTCAAAGATCAAATAGAAAAATACAAAATGGCAATATGTCCAGAGAAACAAAACAAATTAGGGAACACAAATCACTTCTATCTGCTATTGAGCTTAAAGGGAAGTTGATTTTTTGTGTGGCAATAAGAGACTTTGCTCCCTACACAGTAACTTGTCAGGCTGGTTGCTCCACACGCAGTACTTTCTATTTTGTGTTTCAAAGTTGTAACAGTGCTAAAATCGGGCTTAATGTTTGACTTCAGTACAGGTGAGAGACTGCAACCAGTTGTGAAACTCAACAGCCTCATATTCAATATTAGCAATCTCCTGTTGTTACTTAAATCTATTATTATTTACTTGCTACACAGTAAGGTCTTTAGAGATGCACAAGAAAATCCACGGCTGCCCTTTAAGCAAGCTGGACTCCAAGTCTGAGCTCCGATGGGGTGGTACTGCTGAGCTGTCCCAACAGCTCAGGACAGGACACCACGCTGCAATCAGTGCTGGGCACTACCTCGCCCGGTGGCCTTCTGCTGAGCCAGTGTCACTTCACCTGCCTTACCATCCATCTGGGAAAAGTGATTTGAATTACTGGTACCTGAAATGCCTACAGGCAGGGGCTTTTCACTGAGAGAAGGGGAGCGGTCCCAGAGTCTGAGTGCGGTCCTGCCTTGTATTTTTTATTTTTCTATTATCACAGAATTGTACTTAGGAAGACAAAAATGAACACGGTACAGGAATCTCTCAAGAGCATAAAGAACATGATTTCTCTATGACTGCCTAAACTTAAAGTTTCCCTGTCCGTCAGTTATTATATTCTGGGATCACATCTCATCAGCTCATCTCAATTCAGCAAGCCATTTAACCACGTGCTTAACTTTACTCAGGAGTTTAGGCTTCAATAGTATTCTGGAGTGCTTAAAGTGCTGTTGGCAGAAAAAGGATGCATGTGCTGAGCTGGCATTTCTGTATGTTTTAATCCCACTTGTTATCTATGTTCTTTCATGCATACCTGTCCCCAGGTCAGAGTATCACTCAAGCACAAGTTTAGCTAGAACCTCAGTTGAGGCCTGCGCTTTTTCTGTTAATTATTCCTGTTAATTGTTCCTGAGGTTTCTCCTTTCGTCATTTTTTTCTCGTGCTTGTTTTTAACAGGAAATTGTTACCTCTTCTTTCCTTTCGCCCTTTTCAAACCCCTTTCTGTTCATGTGGAGGAAACGTTTACATGTGCTTTCTCTACTTTTGACCCACTATTATTTCAAGTTGACTTCCCTAACAAGAGACAAACCATATGATGGACCTCAGCAGCATTAACTCTTCTCTTCACACAGGTGTTCAGGGTAGGTCCGCCACTCCCTTTTGAGGTCTTGAATTACCTGTCAGTTCTCAACCATTTGGTTCACTTGACTCTTAATCAGAATGACAAAGAGGCAATGACAAAGAATGGCAAATTCTGACAAAGGCTGAGTAACGCAGTCGGAATTATAATTATAGGCTCTATACTTGTGACTGTTGCGTTTCATTATCTAATGGCCCGATCTTGCTTCAAGGTGCTCTGATTCAACTACTGCGAGTAGTTTTACTGGGTGGTGTACCTAGGGTATCTATCTGTAGGCCTGTATTCGTCCAACATAAACGAAGAAGCCGGGAAAGGCAAAGTGAGTGAAGCTGGGCACGCCGCGCTGGATGAGAGCGTAGCGTGGGCTGTAGCCCCTTGCCCTGCTCCCGGGGCTCCCCTGGCCCCCTCCCCACAGCAGTGCCACAAGCAGGCGCTGGAAGAGGCCAGAGGTGGCACAGTGACGGTGCCAGGACCCCCGCTGAGATCTGCAAATGTGACACCCCGTGCCTCTCCCCTGCCCCTAACGCTTCTTCCCCTGCGACAGAAATAAGCGTGGTCCTACGCGGTTTGTTTTTGACAGCTCCGTGTCACTGTCACCCATCTTCGCGTTGCGTTCCCTCAGCTCTATGAATCCTCGAAGAGAACCGATAACAATTTGGTGGCTGTCTCGACAGCTCTTTTTAGCAGCCGAGGACAGCGCTCTTCGGAGTCAGCTGATTTTAAGACAAAAAATTTATCTAAAGCGATCCAATCTATCCTTTTGCTCTTCTAGCCCAAGCTGTTCCCCCTTTGCAACCACCAAAAGCTGGTGAGACCCTAGAGCTTCAGTGCAAGCCGTGTGACCTTTCCGTGCTTTGTCTCTTCATCTCTAACATTACAGCGGTTTCTAGAGGTGCCAGCCTCCGGGAGGCTATACATATGTAATGTGAGAGGTGGCCAGGGAGCCTGCCTGGAGAGACAAGCTTGCAAAAGGTGGACGGTTGGAAATATTATTACCTGGTTTACAGATGGGAATTTGAGAGGAACTGAAACGGAGTGATTTGCGTCTGATTACACCATCTGTCTCTGGCAGAGCCAGAAGAACCCCCCATTTTTTATATCTCAGATTAATATTTAATAACATAACTAACAATGTTGATTTAATATAACCAACAGTCCTGGCTACCATTGGCAGTGCTGGTGATTTTCCAGGATAAGCGTTACTTCTCCTACAGACTGACACTCCCTTCACCTAGCCATTCTGCCTAGGCTGCTGAAAATCAGTAGCTGTGAGCTGTTCCCGTCTTTGCTCACCTAGGCTGTCAGTGGACTTCTGGCACTGATGAGAGTACCAATTTCCATTACCGATCTGCTGGGCGCTCTAGTTCCTTCAGCCTTTCAGCTTTGATTAACAGGAGTAATTAATCGTACACTGATGAGGCTTGTGGTGACTAAGCCCGCTGCAGTTAGGGGAGCAGCATGTAGATGCTGGGGCGCCAAGTGCAAAGAAAGAAAGAGAACAGGAGAAAGAAGCCGTGTGGACTTTTGTCCCTCCAAAGTGACCTTTCAGTGCAGGTTCTTTACTTTTTCATTTCCTTTATTTTGTTCTTTTCCGTATTTGTTCTGAAAAGAGTCGAGCATTCCTTCCAAAGCAATTCATATGCAAAAAGTTTTCACACTGGGATTCATCTGATAAGGTCTGCAGAGGGGACTTATTTGCACTGACAGGTTGGCAGCCAGACAACCTCTCCATTTTCTAAATGAAAGGAGAGTAACAGCAGGATATCTCCTACCCTCTGCCTTTTGGCGCTGGAAGAGAACCAAAATCTGGCCAAAAGCAGTTTGGGGGAGCCAGCTATTTGGAAGCTGCAGAAATGCACGGACACTGGGAATGTAACATACGGTTTGCCTTCTGTGAGAACCAACACAGACAAGTGGCATTTGGGTTGGTGATTTTCTGGGGTGGTGGATGGGAAGCTTGACCTAGCAGGTGCAATTTGCTTGCCTTTTTTTTTAACATTACAGTTCCAAATGTGAAATAATCTGAATGTATTTTTAATTCTTGGTTGTAAAAGAAAAGGCAAGCATAAAGACTAGATCATTTTCTCCCCCATTCAGTTTTATATTCTAGCATGTAACCAATGTGGGATCACTTTCCCGTTTCCTTCAAACATACCTGTGGGGAAAGAGGATGAAGGTGACTCGAAAGCCTACTTCCCTGCCACATCTCTGTGGTGCGAATGTCAGCTTAAGAACACTAAGGTGAGGGACCCTCAGTCCTATGTTAGGGGTATGATCGCTCCATCCGTATTTATCCACGTACAACAGCATATGTGTGCTATGCATTTTAATCCAGGACACATATGCAGCCATATCAAGGCAACAGAAAAAAGCAATCTCTTGATTTCTGCCTTTGCCCTGGGATAGTCTGCCATGTACCGGTAAAATTACTTTGTAAGCTACTACCCAGGTGCAGCACAGCATACATCAGAGCATCTCGGGAAAATAGGAGCAAGATTTTTGTGAATGAGATAACAAATAAATGGTAAATTATCACAACTTGCCGATAATCCATATTCGCACAGTCCTGCATGTAGCATACTGAAAAAGAGCATGCACCTTTACTGTCATGGGCAACATCACCTGTGTTGAATGCTTCAGCGTATGGAAGCCTCTGAAGAAAGGCCCACTTCTGCCTGGGTGAGTTTTAAGTGTGGTTTTTAGCTGCCATTAATCTTGGTATTCCTCTTAATGATGTTAAGGGCATTGGGAAGTTAGTTAGTTAAGAAATCCTTAGCTGCATTGCAAAATGTGCTTTAAGTGGAAAAAGTTGCAGTATAGAGATGATAACTGTCATGGTTGCTTGTATACGTACCTAATTAAACTTTATCTTCCAGCCATTCATGTGTAAAATAGTGCTGATGATACTTGAAAATATGTGGCTTCTTGTTCGCCGCCTACTTGACTGATCATACGCTTGCCTTCACGGCCAAGCACTCCGTTGAATCCCAGTCTCACACCACTGTCTGCTTTCCTGCCCAGTACACACGCCTGGCAGCTCTGCTCCGCTCCTTCCCAATGCAGCTGTTTGTGAGAGCTCACGTTCTTGAAAGATGGGGAACAGACATTAGTGACCTTGCTGTGGTCTTAAAAATCAGATAAATTAGTACAGTGCCCTGCAGAAAGCCAGAAGTCACTTCTTGGTCGCACAAATGGCACTGCAGACTAATAGCAGTAAAAATAATTAATGCCCCTGCCCAGGCTCAGTGTTTCTGTATATATTTATTCAGTACAAGCTAGCACTTTAATTTTGCAGATTTAGCTAGATAAATGGCCTGTTGCCTTTCACTCAATCTTTATTATATATACTGGTGTGCATTTTATAGAAAGGTTTTACAATAATTACAGTAATGTTAAAATGTTTGTTTTCCGTAAAACACAAAGGGAAGCTCTTAAATGCCTTCTGCATAGTTACTAGGTTATCTGTCTTGAGAGGAGAAGTGAATGTCAGCCATATGCCTAAAACAATGTTGTCCTTTTCTACCGAATTAATTTTCAGAGCATAAACAACTGCCTTTAGTATCCACGAACGCTGGTGATGCCCACAGCATGAGCCCACCTGCCTGGTGCAGGCAGCTGGTGAACAGCAAACAGATCATAAACGTTTCTAAGGGTTCAGATGAACATTTTTCAGAGGGGACCCATGTGTCATGGCAAGTTCGTGCTGCTAAATTAGACCATACATGGGTGTGAATCCCGGTGGGAAAACATGACCTGGGATCTTTTCTGGTCCAACTGCCAGTTGTCTGTCTTTGTTAGGTGATAATAGACCAAACACTAGAAATATGATTGATGTCAGTGATATGTACAATAGCTTTCACACCACCTCTGAAGGAAACAGAAGGTCCTTTCGTTATTGGAGAGGGAGGTTTTGGTCAAGGCAACTGGAGCAGGAAGCCTAATAACTTAAAGATCAATGTTTCCGTAACTATTTTACATTCAAAAATCAGTGCTGCTGCGAGCTACAAGAAAAAAAGGCAATTGGTGGCAAAAAAAAAAAATCTTTAAAGAATAAGGCCTATAGTGAATTTACTGGATCAAAAAGTGAAGTATTGCTGGATAAGCCCTTATTATCCAGTGTCAAGCCCAATAGCATGTAAATGAATGTAACGGAGATGATGAACTGCTCAAACTTCGGCTAATGCTCTTAGGAGTGGTAGAGTTCATGAGAATTTGAAGTACAAAAGGTTTCTTAGAGCAATATCACTGCGGTTTTTGAAAGATGTTGTTAAGGGAAGCTAACACACTCTTTGCAAACTTTTCCTTCGTTAAATATGACTTGTGGTTAGAGCTGACTGTGTCCTTCTAAAGAGCAGCTAAGCTATAGTGGCAGCTTGTATATAAATGACAACAGTTCATCCAAAGTGCACCTTGATGCTAAGGCTGATGGTCAAGGAGGTACATTAAAGGTAAAACTATAAAGCACGCGTAGCAATATTTGGGAAGGCACTTGTTCCCTTTCTCAACCTCTGCCTTCTGTTGGAGTGCTAGACATGGAGTTGGACCAGAAACGAGAGCTCAGGGGACGCCGGCGTGAGCGCTTGTGAGCTGCCTCGCTTGTCTAATGAGGAGGAATTAAACATGCACATGAGAAAAGGGCATTTTTTTGAGGATTCATTAACAAAATCAGGGAAGGGGGCGGGGGGGAGTCAACGGGAGAGGAGTCTCGCGGGGCACGGAGCCAGGCAGCTCCAGCAGACTGGCAGCGGTGGGACCTGCAGGGGGGAAGAGCAGGAGACTTGCAGAGCAAACCCTTGTCAGAGTGTGCACTGGGCTGGCAACCTGGTATCAGAAGCTCCACCTATTGCAGGAAATAGCAGAAAAGCTTTTCAAACCCTCCGTGAGTGAAAGGCTTCGGGTTGATGGCCTTTTCAGGAAACCTGGAAAACCAGGAGGGACAGATTTCCACAGGGACAGGTGTTGCGTGAGAAGACACCAAACCACGGCAAAGGGAAAATTGGAATATGTTTTGTCAGATATTTATAAGAGAGATGATCTGAGAAATTCACCTGTCAGGAGGTTTCATTACATGCATTTCCCCAATCAGGATTTCTCTGACCCATATAACAAGCAAGTTTTACTTTTCAGACCGTCAGCCTGGGAATTGGGGCTCCCCTCCGCTCATTTTCCTCACGTCCAGATTGGCCTCAAGAAAAGCACAGCTGCAAAACAGGAATAGTTAGATAGGAAAGCTTGCATTCACCTAATAAGGTGAAGTTAGAGTGTGGTTCAGCTGAAGGTAGTGGTATTAATATGCTGCAATGTTTAAAATGTAGTTCTTCAATTCTCTCCGTGTAATTACCGCTCCAGTCACCTTTCAGATCACAGGCGCTATCCTTCGTGTCCTTTCACTCCCATCTAAATAAAGTTTGTGTGTGAAACCCCAGGTTTCCATGCTACAGCATGAAGCAGCGATTAAGGGAAAGGGAAAACCCACTATCTTTTACTGAAGTAGAAATGTAAAGAATAAAAATACTGAAGGCATGCTGGGTTAGTGTGTGGGTACTCCCATGGTTATGCAGGAGCTTTCTCCCCCTTGATGCTCCCGGCTCCAGTCCCAGCTGCGACTCCTTAGTCTTGCAGTTTCTTTTTCAGCTTACATTTTCTCTTCTACAGACGAGGGACGGGCAGGCTTGTGATGGAAGGGATATTGTCCAGTCCTGTGTCATGCTCTTTAAGCACCTACTGGTATTTTGGAGTGGGGTGAAAGTAAACACATGTATCTCTAAAGTAGCCCTTAAAATGACATACCAAAATCCTAATTTTTGTGTTGAGTTTATTGCTTGGGCTAAGGGTATCTCTCTCTGACTTTCAAGAGCAGCAGCATTGGTGAGGAAGATAGGGGTGACAGATTAGCCAGAGCCTTTGCGGCGCTCCGGGTGCTAAGGATATTATGAGTAGCTGAGTCATTTGACCCCTGCTGGCTGGAAAATTCATTTTTTTAATTGATTTTGGGAAAGGGCCCTGAATTGTTGTCAAGTGTCAGAGGAGAGATGATCAGCTGCGTGGCAGTGAGGGGAGGAAAGAGGGACGCAGGAGGGAGCGGCAGCTGGAAGCGGGTACGGAGTATGGTCTGTCACTGCACTCCTCTGCTTCTTCGGGGCTGCACCGACACGTGTTCCAGGAATGGGTGTTGTTTTAGGAGGATGGAAGAGGACAAAATGTGAAGACACCCTCAGCTTTATGTGTGTGAAGAGCTCCTTCACCAGAAATATGCTTGTGCTAACCCGTACGTGGGTGCACACGGAGGTACATACACACTCGCTCCTCCCTGTCTCCCAACGGCAGCTACTCAGACGAGCACCGGCCAAGAGAAGAGGCGGCTCTGTTGCGGCTACTCTTGGGAGGAAAAGACAAAAGCATAAACTAAATGATTCAAATCCGGTAGCTGAGAGTTAGAATTACAGAAGTACTGAAATTGAAGCAGTTTTCTTTGGGTGAGTAACTGTGCCCGTATTGCTCTTGTTCGTGCGTGTCCGTGTACGGCATGCAGAGGATCAAACGAGTAATTGCATCGTGCGGGGCGTAATCCGTAGTTACTGTTAATACCAACTAGTGCTCGGCGTAATTCCTGCTATCTTCTGTTGAAGGACAAAGCGCTCGAATCTGAAACGATTTCAGAGGGGACTAGGAGGAAAAGAAATATTTGCATGAAACCACGTGCATATACAGCGTGCACCGGGCGCGGAGGTACTCGTTGTGTTTAGTCCCTTGAATGAGAAGCTCATAGTCCCTTGGATGAGAAGCTCAGAGGCTGCTTTCCCCTTTCAGAAGCAAGGGGAGATCCTGCTTTTCTGGTAGAAGCTGGATGCAGCTGGTCCTGCTCTTTTCTGTTGGAGGCAGGTAAATCTGCGGGGTTTGTGAGCGTGAGCACAAAGCCACGTGCCAGCTCCTGACACAGACGGTAAAATGTCTGGCTGGAGGCTGGTGCCGCTTGCCGGAGAGGGTCGAATGGCGGCGTGGTGGAAGGTGCTAGCCTGAATTGCTTCAGGCTGAACACAAGGGCGGGCGGGTGAATATAGGGTACGTTCATGTGTGAGTCTAGCAAAATAGGTTGGAAAAGCAAAGGTAAAGGTGCAGTGGGCACGTAGGGGAAAAAGCACGAAGGGGGAGAGTAGTATGCAAGGTGCACAGGAAAAAGAGGGAGCGAGCATACGTAATTATTTGGGGGCATATTTTGCATTTGAATGCTGGAGTTTTCCAGAAAGCAAATCGAGCCAACGCTTGGAAACGTCTGCGTGTGTGTTTCCAGCTCACAAAATACTCTGACTGCAAGAGCTGTTAAATGCCTGTTGGTATCAAACCCACTTTGAAAAGAGGGTCCTTTCCAATATTTGGTCTTAATTCTTTACCTAACACTATACTTGCAATAGGTAGAGATATACATGATATCACAGAGTAAGATGATAAAAAATAATGTTGTGAGTGATAACCTTCCTGTCCAGGTGAAGCCATCTGCCTTAGCCCTTTCTTCTGAGAGAAGACTGCACGCTGTAAGGCAGAAGGTTTGAAGCAAGAGCTGAGAACGTAAAGCCACATCTCAGAATATACTCCGCATGTGGTGACTAGTAATTAGCTGCAATATTATTTTATTTCATTTTAGTTTATTTTCATACCTCTTAAGGGAAACTTGTCTTCTTTTCTACATCAAAGTGTCTCTATTTATTCTGTGATTTATTAAAAAAAAAATCATGTGATAAAAATACTAAGTATTTCAACTATTATATTGCTATATTATATATCACAAGTAGCAGACGAGTCCATCAGTTCACATTGGTTCACCTGACCTTCTATGAAATGATTAAAAAGTATGTAAATAATAAAAACATGAAAAATTAATTCACTGAAAATCAAAAGCTCAAACTTGCAAAACAAATATATGAGAATTCTAATGCAAACATTTTTATATTTTCTCCTCACTGGAGATACTATTCAATTTTCATAAAACATGTTCATTTTGTCTAAGCAAATTTTATTGCTTTTTACTGGTGAAATTGATGCAGAAGTCTGAATCCCAGAAAGTCTTTTTCAGCCTTCCCTATTTGCAAATTATGTAAACTGATAAGCAATTATAAATGCAATCATTTCTTTTGAAGCAGGAATTTTTTAGAGGAGATGTGTAAGACAGATCACAGCAGACCTGAATAGTTATTATGGATCATACGTATTTAAGAAACTCAGAATTTGGCAGTAGATGAGCCTATATATTTCAATGTCTTGACTAAACTAGCAGACAAGAAAATATCTGCGTATCGTATTGTTTGTGTGGCGTGTAAGTTCCAGGGCATAAATCTGAGTGGGTATGGTTGTGACATACATGTTTATGTACAGCTTGCTCATCTGTTAGGGTATGCTTTCCTGGGCTAACATACTGGAGGAGTTTGCTTGCTTGTTTGTGTAAAGCTATTTTTCCAGGATGATAATGGGTGTGTTGGATACCAACGTAAAGGTGAGATATGTAATCATATAATACCATGGTCCTAATGTAGATGAAGTATACTGACCTGTTCTATCCAAAGGAACATCATCTCCCAAAGGAGGATTTGTATATTTTTATGCCCAAATATTATACATTCCTCTTCAGCAACATTAAATAGAGCAGGGTGTAAGGAGAGACCGAAAAATGGAAGGAGAGGTTGTCAAGAGAGCTCTGTAGTCTTTTGCTGTCACAACACAAGACAGCACTGATGGTTTCCATTTTTCAAACTAAAAATGGCTTGTTACTTACTCCTATATAGAAAACAAAGCTAAATCTATATCCCTAAAACCAAAACAAATTGTTACTAATGCCATAAACAGCTCTAAATCATCCCATTGAAGTTGTCTTCTAGCTGACTTAGGAGAAGCAGAGATCTTTTATGCAAATGCTGAATATTGCCAGGCTGAAATTACTGACGATATGTGTGTGTTATTGCATACGCATGGAAGATGGTAAAGAGCATAATGATAAATTGATCCATTCCATAAGATCATGGAAAGGCTGTCTGTGGTTTTCCATGAAAATCTTGAGAGTGAGAGGAATGGAGAGCAGGAAAACAAAAAGGGCTTTTTGAACACCTGCTAGCGCACTTGTGGCTACTTGTCAGCCACAATACTTGCTTGGGGATTGATAGAGATCTCATGATCAGCCTATAAATCACGGGGGCTCACAGATCTTTATAGGTTGTTTCTACTTCTTGCATAAGCCTAACGTCACTGCTAGCAAAGTAGATAAGCACCCATTCCTATGCAGGTACTGCATGTATGGTTTTAACAGGTGAATGCGTATTTCCAAGCAGCATAGTTATGTCCAAGTGCTACTTTCATTCTCGTCCTTTGCCATCTGTCTGGCATGCTGAATTTTATGCCATCAAATATTAATTGCCTTTTGGCACTTTCTCACTAGAAGAGTTCAGCCTGGTGCTTGCAGCTAGAAACCCACAACTGTGAATATCCCAAGGATCTAATTCACCTGGGCTGCCCTGCATAAATTTCACCTGAAACCTGTGTCACGTTACATAGCTCGTCTTACTATGGTAAGGTGGTAAAGTTGGCTGAAAGGGCTGAGCCTTCACAGCAGGAGTACATTTCACAATTTACAGATCTGTTCTAGAGGATGTAAGCTGGAGACCCCCAGTACTGCTTCCACATCGTGGGGAGCCCTGCCTCTCTGCTGGTGTGCGCTTCGCGGAACCATTACCACACCAGACAAAGCACGTGTAACTCATCCTCACCCAGGTTGCACTCACTGGACAAATGGCTGCAGAAAATTAAGGTCATAATTCTAAAAAATTATGACTGTGTATTTAAGTATCAAAGAATGAGAACAGTTATGGGATGTTCGGTGGTGCCTTCATTCTTGGTTGATGGGATTACAGAACCCTTGGTTTTCCCTTCTATATTTCAGGGATCATCAGCAGCTACTACCTCCTTTTCCCATCAAGTTCACATGCAGGTTCTTCACCTGTGAACTGTCTCCCATTAAAAAAATCCATCCAGGTTTTCTTTACAAGAAGAAGATTTTCTTGATGCTAGATGCCACCCAGTGTTATATAGGAATTATCATATTAACTGCATTTCCCGAAAGCTTATTATTCTACTTCTCTCACAGTCTGGGGCTGTTTTACTGTTGCTGGCAAACAAGATTTCATACTTATCCATCATGGCCTTTATGACGAAGTTTGAGTCTTCCACACTGAAACCGAGGTAACATGTTTTCTCTGAGAGGGTCAGACAGCCTGCTCAGGCTTTCTGACTGCCTGATCTTGTGTGGTATACCTTCATTGTGCCTGTGCTGATGAGTTTTCTGAAGAAATGGGATTAGTAAAGTGATGACCCCTACTTTTGGGATGGTTTTCTCTTCTTGAAGCGTTGTGCTGATGCATTGCTCAGCATTGGATGCATCAGTACAACAGTCTCATGTACAAAATATAAAAAATTCTCTCTGGGCTTTGCAACCCTCAGTGCTTTTATCAGCAGCTTGTGCTAGGAAGGTGCGTTGACTCCCTCTCTTTCACGTGCTGAACAGCTGTTGCACGACTGAACTGCCCCTGGGCTTCCACTGTGGAATGGGGGAAAGGGAGAAAAACGATGACTCTCTCACAACTGGATCGATGAAATTGTCGAAGAATATCAGTAGTGTCTGAGTGAGGTGTGCATGCTTGTAAGCATAGGAAGATGTGCTCCTGAACAAAATGGTAGATGGTAAGACAGTAAAGGTTTTGTTGGTGTAACTAACCAGCTGGATGTGTAAGGGGGCATCCTGTAGTTGTGATACATGGTCATAATTCGTGCATTAATGGTTGGATACCTCATCAGCTGATAGAGATTCTGCTTGGATATTAATTGCACATGATGCAAGTTCCTCTTACTCTAACCCTGCACTTTCACAGTATAGAACTTCACGTTGCAGTTATCAGCCAGAATATCTTCTGAACACATTAGTATTTCCTCTCCTAAAAAAGGACTCGGGCATATTTCTAATTAGCTGTTATTTCTCAACGTTGCGGAAAAGCTACTGTGTCAATTACTGTTAAAGCACAGGCAACATGGTAGGATAAACACCAGTGAGGTATTCAGCAATTTGCTTATAAATCAGGATTCATGTAAAGGAAACACTTTTCTGTAATAAGGTTGCTCATTGCGAGTACCACTGCTTTTTATTGTTGGAGATTTTTTGAGCTTTGTGGCAATCAGCTGCGATCAAGAGAGGAGCAGTTACTCCTCACAGCTACTGTGTCAGGTTTGCGTACCTCTCAGCAGTGTTTTCAGATACGCGTTCTCTTGAATTCTTGGTGGGGAAGGAGTGGAAGACGTTTAACTTCCAGGGCGCCCTGCTGAGCACCGTGTGATGCAGTACCACATGTTACAGGAGAGTTTATAGAAAATGACCAAGACTTGCGGAGATGACAAACACCAAGTGCTGATTATTTCAGGAGGGATCTTAGTACACCATTGCGATTTACTTGCATTTATCCTGAAGCCAAAATGGGGGTATTGGCTGCTTCTTCCAGCAGCTGCCACCCCACTAATCTCTTCTTGCCCTCCCAGGACTCCCAGCTCTCCTGGCACTGGACCCCAGTGGGCACCAAACCATGGTTCTGGGAAGCCCCTGCTTACGTGCTGGCTCCAGATTCTGCTGGCTCCAGATTCTGCCCCTAGCACCAGTTCTTCCTAAAACCACCCTTGGCTTTTCCAAGATGCACAGTTCAGTTTCATACTGGATGAATTACTGGAGTTTCTCTTATTATGGTAGTATAGCAAGTGTAATACTAGTCTTTCATTGATTAAACAGCAGCACAGTGGCATTAGCTCTCCTGCTACATGATACCTGAGGATCTAAACTATGACTTTTTATTGTATATATTTGATGAGATCCTGGATTTCTCTATCATACTTTTATTGACGATGACCTTCTACCACGGAAAGATAATACATGTTAGCTTCCATTAATTACTGTTTCAATACCTTAAGCATGCACACAATCTCCAGTCATCAGTAGCAGTAGATGCATAATTCATGTTATAATAGCACTGACTGAATATCTTTCAGTTTGTGCATCGCACTGCAGGTAATTTTTGCCAGACTTTTGGAGGACTGCAGACCTCCAGCTTGCTAGCATAGCATCTAACTGCTTATCCGTCCCACTCTCAAATTCCTCATTATTTCAGTTGCACAGCTACAATAATTAGATTCTGTATTTTTCATACTTCATAGTCTAGCTTAAGACTACACTAGGCAGGGACACAAAATTTCCTTTGTCTGTAGGTCTTTGTTATCGCTTTGTATGCCAGTCATTATTTTGCTCAAAAACAAGACCAGGTGAGGTTCAGTCCTTGCTACAAAGCTGCTTTGACCAATTTACTGAAGCTAAGCTGGTACACACTGAGCATTTAATTAATGTTTAATGTTCTACCTAGAGCAAAACAATGTCTGAACTGTATTGCACCAGCTTGCGCAGCTCTCCACCTTTCTGGGTATGACTGTACTTAGGTGCTAATCCTGACAACTGCGCTTGGAAAGCTGGCAAAAATACACAAAAATGTACTACTCTGACTATACGCGTGCTAGAGGTGCTTCATAAACCTATAAGTTGTCTTGTTACAGAGTTTGAATCACGGAAAATTTGTATTTTTCTTGTCAGAAATCAGAGAATCATAGAATCATTTAGGTTGGAAAAGACCTTCAAGATGATCGAGTCCAACCATTAACCATGCCCACTAAACCATGTCCTTAAGTACCCTGTCCACTTGCTTTTTGAATATCTCCAGGGATGGTGACTCAACCACTTCCCTGGGTAGCCCATTCCAATGTTTAACAACCCTCTCAGTAAAGAAATTTTTCCTAATATCTAACCTAAACCTCCCTTGCCTCAACTTGAGGCCATTTCTTCTTGTCCTAAATGCTAAATGCTAGAGACATGGCTCCATTGCAAAGTTTTTCTAGCCCAGTTCTGGCAGCTCAGGAGGAAGGGAGTGCATTGCATGCCCGGTGACTACCCAGGATGGAGGGCTTCTCTCCATTATTCCTGTTGTCTCCCAGATTGCTTGATACTTTATGTAGATATAATATGGATATATAATGCTGACCTATTTGTCTGATGCTAATATTGCTAAATTTCCAAAGGTCACATCGAGACCCCATTGTTTTAGGTACACAACAGGTTGGCAACAAAATATCACCTGATCCAAACAACTCGTCATCCAAAAAAAATCTGGCCTGATTTCTAATCTTAATGGTCATTCTGGGTAACTCATTCAGGATTAGTAATAACGAATAGCCAGTTTCTTCAGCAGAATTGCCTATAAATAGGCAGCTCTGTGATGCCTTATGCCAATTAATTAGCATGGTTCAGTGATGTTTTATGCTTTTAGTAACATACATCAGTAGTCATGCTGTAAAAGATATAAACAGGGTTTTTTTTAAGTACTTTTGAGCATTATAGGTGCAACATTGAGATTTCTTGTGTGTATGACTCCTGAAAGTATCATGAAATAGGCAAATTATTGAATGCACCAGCTCTGCATGTTGTTTGAAGCCATTGTGTTTCACATATTTCTATGTGCTCATGCCTGCATTTTCTCTATTCTTAACTGGGTTTACTCATGCCTTTTGGAATTACTGCCATGCATAAAACAAGGTGCTCGTGCTGTGGCCAACAATGAAGGAGCCACAATGGGTTGGTGCGTCTTGCATGCTTCTCTTGAGCCTCTGCTGCTGGTCACCATGGAGACAAGAAGTGTCCTGGACCGGCCCCACAATTGCTTTAACCAAGTGGCAGCTCCTACACTTTCTGCTTCATGTGTAATTAGTGGCGTTTCTTGAATCGTCTGTGGTTGTTCTGATGTGAGGCTTTTACTATAACCCATGATGGCGACACATTCCCAAAGCTTCTATATTCCTCCAGGGATAATATTTAGTATTTAATTTGGAAGTTTAGCAAACCTTATTCCAGTTCATCAACAGTGGTGTGAGGAAAGTCCCAGAAGGGGAATAACTCTGCTAGCTTTTCCCACGGCTGCTACCACAAATAGATACTCCGAGAGGACCGAGTGCATTTTTGCAGCCTTCTAACACAGAAGAATACTGAAGTACCTCTAGAGATCATGGAGCATCTGTAAAGCCATATTTATCTTGAGCCAGCCAGCCCTAATGTATTCTGAACTCTTCAGCTCTCCCCTTGGCCCTGGGCAATGACGTGCAATAATGCTGGGTATTGGGATTTTATACATTTTCGGTTAACGCTACTGACTCCAGGTGAAGTTTTAATTCTGCCAGCAGTGCTTCTTTAGCATCAGCTTCCCATCTTATTCTACTTGAAAATGTCCTTTTACATGTTAGTTTAGTTCTTGCTAGACTAACAAGAATTGCCACAGTACACAGCATAGGAGTGCGTATGCGCCCTTAGTGTTCATACCGCAAAAGACAAGACTCCCATTTTCAGTTATTAACCAATAGCCTTTTTTCATCTGAATAGTACTATCCTCTTAGTAATCATCAGCAGAAAGATTTCTTCCTTCGTAGATATCTTTAGGTTTCATAGCCTGTAGAAAGCAGGTTCTCCGTCATGCTTACCACATATTGTACACAGTCCTTGCTTGTATTTCATGCCAGCAGCCGCTACTAGGTAGTGGTTCGGTGAGCCCCAGAACCGGCATCGCCGGATCTCTTAGGGATTTATGTCTCTTGTTGAATGAACGGGTGCCTAAGAAGATGCAGAGTCCAGACTCTGGTGTCTAATAAGTAGTGAGTTCACCTCCAAGCCTATACTTAGTGGCAGCAATGTTAGGTTTTGTCTCTTCTGCTCAGTTACCTATTCACAATAAACCTGTAGGAACTAGTATCTTTGCACTCTGTCTGTGTCACATTAGATTTAAATTGGATCAGTGTGTTCAAACGTTATTGATGGGGAACAGAGAAAGATACACACTCCTTGACTTCCTTACCCTCTTCTTTTTGTTTTCTAAAGACAAGGCTAGAAATTCAGCTTCAGTTGGATCTGTTTGATCTATGGGTGGTTAATAGTAATGACAATTTGCATTGTGTCTTTTTTTTTTTTTACTATCTCGGGCAAATCTCATGCTTTGGGGAATATACTTTATAGGAATCACGAATAATAAGTAGATAATTCATTATTCATATCTGTCTGCTGGGGGAAAAAATGTGGTAGGTGGCTGGACCAACTTTTTGTAATGAGTTGATGAAAGGGAAAAAAAAAAAAAGAAAGCTTATGCACCCTAACTGATTCCTCTGCCTTAAACAATGAACATTATTTCTTTTAAGATTATTTGACTTTAAGTAAGTCTTGTGAATGTGATTAACATGCCCAAGATTATCCAGGAGGATAAATTATTCATGCAAATTACACATTTATAAATGATACACAGACATATATACAGATTTCTTTAATTTCACTAACGCTCTGGTAAATTTGAAAATGAGATATTTTTTTTCTTCTGAAAACCTTTCTTTGCAGTGCCGTAAGTAGCTTCATACTAGATAAAATAGGATAAAGAATGAAAAAAAGGGCCTGACTGCAGAGCTTACAGAGTAAAGGAACAGGATTGGTTTAGAATAGAATAGAATAGAATAGAATATTTTGGTTGGAAGGGACCTACAATGATCACCTAGTCCAACTGCCTGTTTTGAAGTAGTTGTGTGTGAGAGTGAGCCAGGTTTAACCCCAAAAGCTGGGAGACTCCAGTGTTAGCTCAGAGGTAACTTAAATCTGAGAGTACTGTAGATCAGAAATCAATTTTGAAAATTTCATGCATGAAGACCTAAGGATATAATCAAATCTCGGGTTTGAGGGAAGGCTCCGGCTTCTCGATGTGCTCATGTCCCTCTGCATTACAGAGGTGCAAGTACTTCTCCGAGGACACCGTCTGCCATTTCAAGAAAGGTGCTTACCTAAGTTTAGGCTGGGAGATAAAACAACTTAAATGAAAAATTTGTGTGCTAGACATCACAGTGTTTTTTATCTTGACATTTTAAAGGGCTGGGAGTTTAGAGGTCTGATTTTTGAAGCAGTGCACTGTTCAGAGGTTTCTTCAGGTCTTACATGGTTCTTGACGTGCTCTGTTTCTTGCAGTAACCTATGGCAATAGCATACAGCATTGTATCTGCCACCAGGGGGAAAAACTCTATGTATATAATCCAGTGAGCGGGCAGGTAGAGAGAAACTGAGGCTTCTGCAAAATCGCCAACTACTTTATTGTTGCAGTTTTAGTTGTAATTTACTCTTAAAAGTAAATTGTATGACCAGTAATCTCATGAAATAAGAAGACATCTGAAGATTATCAGATCTAGCCACAGAGCTTAGGCTGGATCAAAATCAAGGCACTGGCAATTAATCCTTTCATAATTTATGAAAATGCATGTTCAAATTCCTAGATCTGACTTCAGCTGTTACGATTTACATGCAGGGTCAAACCAGACTGATCTGCAAAATCTCTAAAAGGAAATAACAAGTCTAAATACTTCAGATGAGCTTGTAATTTAGTAACTGGAAAGCTATGTTACATCATGTTAATAGGCTAAGCATATTATAGAAAAGAGGAGGCTCAAAATGACAAAAGCAGCAGACAGAAGGGTACAAACCTTACCTTCAGTTTGCGTTACTCCTATGATAATCTGGAGATCAAAGGTTATATAAAGTACCTTTTTCCAAAGTGCCAGCCAAATAAATGTTAGTATGATAGGTGGATGGTCAAACACTACGGAGTTGAAACAGACAACGAAAACAAATAGAACCCTTTCAAAGCTGAAAAATCCTGTTGATTGTGACTGGTACACAAGATTTACTTCCTAAGAAGGTGAGAACACATTGCCATGACGTAGCTCACCCGCCGCGAGGCGTGCGCGCCGGCTCGTGTCCTGGGACCGCGTTCCACCTCAGCAGCGTCACCCCTTGCAGGTTTGCTTCCGCACACGCGGCAGGGCGACCTGCAGCCTCGCTGTGCGCTGCATATCCGCGGCAAGGGTGGTGCTGGGTCTGTTCGACGACTGCCCTCACCCCGTGGCGGGTAGGACGTGTCCGAGAAGGGGATGGTTGTCCCTTGCCTGGATCCGCTCTTGGTTCTCACCTCCCACGGGACTAACGTTAATTTGGTCACAGACTGCTCAAGGACGCGGTCTGAAAATTGACCAGAAAACCCCAAATCTTTGTTTCCAGGCAGTTCTGTGCCCTGGTTCACCAGAAGCACCAGTGCCGGCGCAGGGCAAGCGTCAGGAACGTGTGGCCAGCGTCTGGAGAGCACGGTGGCCGCCCGCCGCAGGGGCTCGGGGCTCTTACACCAGCAGCACGACTGTGGGTTACGCAGTTTTCCACTGCAGCAGAGGAGGCAGAAGGGAGCTCTGGATAAGATCAGGATGGATAAGATCAGATGTTCTGAGGAGGCAAAAGGATCTGAGATTATCTAGTCTCCCAAAAGGCTTACTGGAAAGGTAGTATAGGACAAAAGCAGTGCAGCTTATAAGCAGTCATCCGTAAGGTGAACAGAGTATATTCAGGTGTTTTGTGAAGCCAGGCTGGAGGAGCGTTCCTGTAAGACAACGTTATTGTGTAAATAATTAAGCGGTGGTGGTGTTTTGCCTTTAGGCAACAGTATTACCATAAAGTAGTCATCAGTAATACAAATAGATATGAGGAGATAACCCATTTGGGGTCAGAGGATTTAAAGCCACACAGAAGAGGGACAGTTCTTGTGAGCTTTGTGGAGAGCTGAAAGCCTTCTACGACAGGCTTTAAGTCCCCTGAACCAGCAACTTCACCAAGCAGGAGACAAGCAAGGTTTTAATCGTTCAGGCATGGGAGCCTCTTGGTGTAGTAACACAGAGATCTGTGTTACCCCTACACAGTATTACCCCATTTGACTGCCTCCTTCCCCTGGTCCTGCGGCAGGGCTGGATGGCTTCAAAGTCTGTGGAGAAGCAACGTTTGGTACTGGTGAAGTTCTGTATCTGCAAGACTCGCTGTAACGGGTGAAAATGAAAAAGAAACAATTATCCTGTAATTGTGCTTTGTAACTGAGAGTCTTTTTTTTCAAAGAAAGTGATAACAACTAAATTCCGGTATAATCTTCATCCTCTGTGAGACTTTTGCTTCTGTACCATGTAGCACTTGTGTCTGGCACTCCTGTCCAGCGTGGCCGGCAGCCCTCCCTCTCCACACTGCCTTCCCCTGCAAGTCTCCTGCACGTGTTTAGATCCCTTCTGCTGAGCTCTGTAAAGCAGAAGGAGAGCACAGCTCCTTTGATGATCTTGATCTAAATAGCAAGTTGTCATCTGAATTAAAAGAGAGAGACTGCAGCGGATGAAAGAGAAGCGGTATGCTTATTTTCTGGTCTAGCAGTGCTGTTATTCTACCTGTGTCCCAAGCCCATACACAAATAATCGGGAATTTTCTGTCTTAATGGCTGTTGGGTTTTTTTATTGTACCTCTGCGGCTGCGTGGGTGAATGTGAAAAGGGTTTTGCACATGTATATATGTATTTTTGGTAGACACTGCACAGCTAAAGCCTCTTTTAATTTTCTCTCTAATTTATTTTTAATTTTGTAACCCCCAGGGGTAAATCCTTATTATATGATGTAAAATCATCTCTTCTACCAAGCAGCTTATTTGTTGATTTTTAATTTGAGCCAGCAGAGGCAAAGCTGTAGCTTTTTTCCAAACACTGAGAGTTCCTCTGCATATATCTGTCAAGCGTGCGTCTCACTGCAAAATTAGTAAAAAATGTAAAACCTAAACCTATCCTTCTAGAAAGGGCAAAGAGACGGGGCTTGTATTTCTCTGTGTTAACAGTATGTTAGACTTCTGAATCTCAAAACATTCTTAACGTGCAATTTGATTTTAAATCTACATTGCATTTGGATTAGACTGAATATGAAGGCTTACCTTTTCAAAAGCTCAAACGCTGACAGAAGTTAGGGGTTTGTTTTCTGAAAGGGCATCTCCATCAAAAGATGGCAGTGTCTGAAGATGGCATTACTGTGTGCACTCACATAAATGCATGTTCACCGACATCAATATGTGCTTTGGCTCACTGGAAATGTTGCCTTTTAGCTAACCTGAACACTTCATGGTTTAATATTTGTTTATATGACTGGCTGGAAGCCTTAGTCACGGTCCTATTGAGATAATAACAAACACACACGACCTGACATAATCTCTCTTCCCTTTACATTCAGTGGGAGAGATGTTTATTTTCAAAACATTGATTATCTCATCCTAAACAATTCACCTGGAATACGTTAGGTGAAAAAAGCCTTAAAAATGCCTTACCAGCTAGTTCAGGTATAGGCATCTACATTTGGTCCTTCTGGCCTACAATGCTTACAACTCAAAAGACCTGCATAATTAGTTTGCTTTGAGTTGTCATCAAGGAAAATAAAAAACCCCAGATTGTCTCTTTTTGTTTCGTTCCTAATTAAGTGTGATACTTTTTTCCCCCACTTTGTTTTTATGCAAAGGTGATGTTTATTTCTATTCAGGATGTAGACTTTTGAATGAAGCTCTTGATTCCCTCTGCTTCTCTTTTTAGTCTCCCCAAGTTAAGGTAAGGCTTCCCACTTACCTCCCTAGCTCCCATTTCCCTTCTCCTTGTCTGAATTCCCTGAGGATGCCACCTGTGATTGCTGTCCAGAGGTCCTGTCCTGCTGGCAGCCCACGCCTTCTCCAAGCTGCCTTCCACTGTTGCTTTCTACTGGGGCACTCTTGCAAAAATGTGACATTTGAATACGGTGGCTTTATTTCAGGCCCATGTCAAAACCGGGACTTGATTGTCCGTAGCATTGGACCCACGCTCACTGCAGATGATCGTCTTCTTTCTCCTGCCCTTCTCCCCAGAAAGTCTCCCACTTTAGAAGGGTTTCATTCCTTGCTATGAGTTGTGGTGACAATGCCAAAGAAATAACAGTCCCCAGATTAACAATGTTAAACATGCATTGCTTTTTGCTCAGATATACCCTCAAATGGGGTCTGTCAGTTCTGCTAATGCTTGTAGATCTGCACAACCGATACGTTAATGATAAACGATAATAATAATGTGGGCAGAGGGACCCTGGTCAGAAGCCAGACCTTTCTTACACACTAAGTAACAGGAGATGCAGCAAGTGAGGGGAAGCGAAGACTAAGTATGTTCCACAGAGAAAGATGCAGCTCCCGCACAAGATTTTTTTCCAGGAACAAATTCTCTATTTTATTTCTGTCATGCTGAACGCCTGTACATCTCTCTGCTTTCCACTGGGCAAGACAAAGACACTTGCTGTGAAGCTAAACCAGTGTTCATCAGAGCTGTACAGTGCCTGCATAAATTCATTTCAGCGTTGCTTTTTGCTTTGCCCAACCTTCTCAGCTGAAACTGGTCTTTTGCAGTTCGGAATATCTCAGAGCTGTATATCAAAGATAAAATACCACTTGCCAAATATTTTTCTTATTTCTGTCATTAACAAGGAAAGGACTGAGAAAGCAAAAGAGAGAAGCATGTATGTCAGTTAAAATTGTAGAAGATTTAATTTCCATCTCTGGAAACTCTGACTCTACCCATTAGTCAGAAGTCATGGCCATACATTCGTTTTTAAAGCTATCTTATTTGGCCACATCTGAGCAGTACAGTGACCTGTGCTTGGAAATTGAAGCTGAGGAAAGCAAGCACTGGCAAACCAAAGGCACCAAAAGATCCTTGAGGTGTGTCCTTGCTCAGGCAACCTAATGCCAGTGCAGTTCTTGAGCCTGCTGCTTCTTCCTGCTTTGTAGGTACCGCCAAGGTCCTACTGTAACAAAACCAGATCCAGGTGGGATTTTCACTGTTGGAACAGAGACTGCCGTTTGATGCTTTTGATTTTAAAACTTTCTCTTTACAGTTGAAACAAAAAATCACTCTGAAATGTTAACCATGCCATTCCATTGCATTGATGTTTTCCAGTTGGTGTTTTAAAGGTGTTGTCTGGGCAGCATAAAAATTAGAGATATAGTTTCAGTACCTGGAAAGGACCTATCTGCATGTTTTACACTGATTTTAGTAGGAATTAGGACATCTAATCTCAAATGCTTTTTTGAAAATACCTTCCTAAATGCATTAAAAAATAAGATCTAAGATATTCCTCTTTCTGCATGCTCAAATCATCATAACAAATACATAAATGTAGTCATAATTCGTGCCTGAAAGGTGGGATTTTTCTCCTGTGAGTTGATGGTAACAGGAAAGTGTGGTATGGTTGAATGTACTGACTCCTTATTTAGGGTCTTAATTAATTAGCCTACTCACCACCTTGTTTCTGCTATTTCTCTGCTGCTTACCGAGAGAAGGAGAAAGATAGAGAAAAAGAGAAGGGAGGGAAGGAAGGAAAGCTTTTTGGCATTTACAGTTTTGCACTCAGTGTCATTATCACCATAATAAATAATTAGGTTGTTGCCTAATAATATCCCACTGGAAGTGTGTATATGTAAGCATCTGTTAATGAACAAACGTCAGATGATTCAGATATTTTGTTCAGGTAAATACCCATTCAAGTCTCTCAGTGGGGCCAAGATTTAACATCTAAGATTTCTGAATCAACTTCTGAAGTAATTATCCATTTTTCTGTGATTGTATCTTATAAGATCTGAGATACTCCTGTGCTATAGAGAGCCTGCCATTTCTGATGGCATGGCAGCCCATATATCACCGGGTCTGTTTGAACCAGAGAGCGAACACACCTGTGATGAAGGGAAAAGGTGAGGGAGAATTGGGAAGCCTGGGCAAGTTTGGGTAGCAATTGACAATAATGTTCCTTTTCTGTATTTTCCACCACTCATTTTGATGATCACAGGCAGTTAGAAAGGCTGCAGCAACACGAACAAATCTCAGAATAGTGGGTTTGTTTTTTTAACTTGCAAGACAGTTCGAATTCCATTTATGGTACCTTGGCAGTACAGGTCAACCCTACTCGGATCCCTATTTAGGCTACAAACTCTTAAAGACGTCCAGTCGTACTGCGTTCAGTCACAGTCGGTATGTCCGGCCCCTTTCACAGTGGCATCCCATCATGTCTGGAGCTTACTGTAATGCAAATAAGTAACAGGTTTGCCCACCCTCACTAATGAGCTGGTTTCTTTGGAGCAGGGAACAATAATAATCCCTAGCCTAGCGTGAGGAATGCTTTGACCTTTTGAAGGTTGTGGGTTTGATCTGCAGGCTGTATTGTACTGTCAGTCTTCGCGTGGTGGAAATTAAGTACTGGGTGATTGGCAGGGCTTCTGTAGAAGGCAGCAAACCTGCCTACTTCAGATATTGATCCTGGGAGCAGTGCAACCTGTCACGTAAAATCTGTTTGTCTCAGTGCAGCCTTTCTCTAAACAAGTCTGATATTTTGAACCTCTAGGATTGTAATAACCATCCTTGGAACAGGATCTGATTTCTGCCCAAAGGTGATGCTGTTACTCTCCTGCTCTAATATTCCATCATATTTGCAAATACTGGAAATCTCCTACTCTGGCAAAACCCTCTTGCATCATGTGTGATACAACATTTATCAGTATGTACGGAAAGTATACGTGTATGTAATAAACTGCTCTGTTCTTTAGCATTTTATACCTGTATATATAGAAGTAAAACCAAGAACACATTTACAGTCTGCCCAAGCTGCACTTGTTTTTCCTGTCGTTGTTTACATCTTAAGCAAAGTGACAATCTGACCTTCACATATTACTTCACCAAGCTGGCTGTTTTAATATCTGCGAGACAAGTAGGGTGTGTTAGTTTTCACCTCCTTGCAGTACCTTTTTATATATGGTGCTTTTCAACTGCATATGGTAAATGCGAGGGATCTTCTAGATAATTTCTCTTGACGGGCAGGTATTTTGTGCATGTAAACCTAACTCTGTTACATAATTCTTCTTGTTTATTACCACAGGAGAAGAAAACTTGCTGGCAATTTTGAAAAGGAGATGGTGGAAGTACATGATCCTGGGGATAATAGATATAGAAGCCAATTACCTGGTAGTCAAAGCTTATCAATACACCACTCTTACTAGTGTACAGGTAAGGACTCAAAGGATCTTCCCTTTTGTGGTAAGATAATAGGCCCAATGGGGTCAATGGTGCAGTGTCCATTGCCGTCAGTGCACTAATAGCTAGTGGCTGCCTGTGTCTTCTGTGTACTTTTTAATGCTGTCTCATAAGACACATTTTTTCATATTGGACTATTTTTATTACTCAGTATTTTCCAAACTGTACAAAAACATACTGGCTTTCATTTCATTTTCCTGTGCTAAACCATTCATAATCACATGGCATTATCTACTTAATTTGGTCCTTTAAGGAAATATTTTCAGATGGGCTGAAATGGTTTTCTCACTTTACATTGTACTTGGAAAAAATACAAGCACTTCTTTTAGGATTCCAAAATTAGATCTGAGTGCAAAAGTGTGGTGGGTTGACCCTGGCTGGAGGCCAGGTGCCCACCAAAGCTGCTCTATCACTCCCCTCCTCAGCTGGACAGGGGAGACAAAATGTAACAACGGGCTCGTGGGTCGAGATAAGGACAGGAGAGATCACTCACCAATTACTGTCATGGGCAAAACAGACTCGACTCGGGGAAAAATTAGTTTAATTTATTACCAATGAAATCAGAGTAGGACAATGAGAAGTAAAAACTAAATCTTAAAACACCTTCCTGGCACCCTTCCCTCCTTCCCAGGCACAGCTTCTCTCCTGAATTCTCTCCCTCCTCGTCCCCAGCAGCGCAAGGGGATGGGGAATGTGGGTTGGGGTCAGTTCATCACACGTTGTCTCTGCCGCTCCGTCCTCCTCAGGGGGAGGACTCCTCACTCTTCCCCTGCTCCAGCGTGAGGTCCCTCCCACGGGAGACAGTCCTCCATGAACTTCTCCAACGTGAGTCCTTCCCATGGGCTGCAGTTCTTCATGAACTGCTCCAGCGT